>SJYX01013689.1:135203-150496 GCA_006410675.1 Oreotragus oreotragus
CAGGAGGGGGGTTCATGTTTGGGAGTTTGTGTACACCCGTGGCAGATTCATGTCAATGTATGCCAAAACCAATAGAGTACTGTAAAGTAAAATAAAAATAAAATAATTTAAAAAATAAAATAATGAAATAAAAAAATAAAAGATATTACCTGAAGATCCATAACCTCTATAATCATCCTATAAAAAGTAACCATCTAGAAATTTATTTAGATGGCTTTCCTGACAGGATAACTTTTAATGTAGTATTGCTGAGAACAATTCAACAAAATTCAAACAAATATCTGCAGATGTCCTATAAGAAGAAAGGCACAGAGTGAGATGTTACAGGGGTGTAACTGGACATCAGGATGAGTAAGACCCTATACTTGACCTCGATAAACTAGCATTAGGTAGAGTGGATGAGTCATGTACAGAATGTCAGAATTCAAAAAGGCCAAGGTAAATACCAAAAGGAGCACGTGGGGACTCTTAAGAAGGAAAGAAAATATTGGTTAGTTCACTCTGGAAAGGCAGAAAGAGACTAGGTTGCCCTTGTCTTTGAAGAGATCGCTTCTCCCTACTAGCCCTGCGGCCACAGTGGCATGGGCAATAGAGGAATATGGGGACTGAGAATTCTTTCTACACTAACCAGAGTGGAGGGAAGCAGATTTTCTTCACAAGATGCAGTGTTGATAGTATACTAATATTTCAGGGTTCTTGAAGTCAGAGAGAAGGAGATTTGAATTCCCTGCCTCCATCTCTTGCTGTGGGTCAAGTTTCTTATATTTCCAACACCTCAGTGTCTTTATCCGAAAACTGGGGATGATGATAATGTCTCCTGAGCTGAGAGCAACACGATATAGTGTATATGAAGGGCTAAACGTGGTGCCCAGCACACGGAAAGCACTCGGTAGGGGAGTACAGTGACAGGAACAGCAGCGATGATGGAGATAGTGCTGTGCTGATTCCATCTCCAAAACACGCTCTGACTGGGAGAGTGTTAAAAGCACCTTTGGATTCAGGAGGGTTTCTATAAGAGCAACACTTGATAAATGTTAGCTGGTTGTCCAAATGTTTATCTGCAATTTAAGAAAAGAATGGGCCTAGGATTTGGTCAGCTACTTAAACAATATTAGGCGTGATAGTAGTCAATGAAGTTACAACTTACTAAGTTCTTACTAGATGCCAGTGTGCTGAACACTTTAAAAACGATTTTTCACTTACTACAACAAGGCTATATGATAGGTCCTGATAATGTCACTGCTCTCTTTCAGATTTCAGCTCGGGCTTATAGGACTTACGGAAGCACCTAAGGTCCCATCGCCAGCCTAATGGAAGTGAGTTTAAACCCAGACTGTCTGACTTGTTTTTAATCACTACAGTAGGAAATTAAGCATGCTGCCCTTTGCCTGACTCTCCATCTGAGTCCTGAATATTCCCCTTAGCCCCTGAGGGAAGATGTCCTGACTGTTTCTCTCTCTTTGACCTCCCAAAGTCTCAAAACAGGGATTATGTCAATCAACAGCAGTGAATGCAGGGTCAAGGTTCAGTCACCTTGATGACTAGGGGTCAGAATCAGTGAAAGAAAATGCTCTGTGACAAGCCTACCTTCATACAGAAACAAGAAAGGAATGAAGGGGGACAGAAGATAATAGAATAAGGGCATGGAAAATTAGTACCTGGCATTGTGATAATAATAACAATATTGATAATAACAATAATAATAACTTTAGTGTGTGCTCCAGGCATTGTACTAAGTGCTTGGCATAGGAAACTTCATTCTAAACTTTAAAACCATCTTATAATGATGGAATGTTATTACCATCATTTTACAAATGGGGATACTGAGGTTCAGGTAATCAGATAAATTTCCCAAGCTCATACGGTCAGTAAGTGGAAAGTCAGGATCTGAACTAACATCTGCATTCCTAACCATCATGCTGTAACCATTATGCATAACCAAAAATTCCAGTAATACTGCCCATAGCCGACTGCTACACTCCAGACTCAAACAGTCCAAGATCCAGAAAGAGGAAAGTTGGAGTTACCGCTCTTAAGTGCATTTCAGTCTTTTCAAAACAATGTAGTTACTCACAAGATGTGGTCCTTGTGATAATCTTCTCAACCAATCATCAAGAAGCAGGAAGCAAAGATTCAAGTAACAGTATATTCCTACTTATGAGGACGATGGGACAGTATGGTTGACGCTGGGCTTAACTGTTCCAGAAAATGTGATCAAAGTAGGCACAAATGCTGATACATCTCCCCCACTCACCAAAGCCAAGAGCTAAATTTCATTTCCATATTGCTCTTCATAGTTCAACCCTACTTGTGCCTGTCATTCATCCTCTGGCCTCTTCCTGTCTCCATTTCTGTACAAAAAGCTGCTACATTGCTGCTCTCTGATATGGAAAGGGTGTGTTAGGAGAGGGAGCCATGGTGCCTCAATGTCTATCTCTTTTTTTCATCTTAATTCTATTATGCCAACTCCACTGAACTTAATTACAGTGACTATAGAATTAGACAATTACCCTCTGTTCTATTCTTCAGATGGTACATTTTGATAAAATTTACTACATTCTGCTCTCTCCTTGAACACTAGATGAACACTATAAATGGATGTGTTGATGTAAAATTTGTTATAATTACAATTAAAATATAGCTTACATAATGATAGTGTTAACATAAAATTATAGATGTGTAGAGACAACGTGGTCATGCATCTTTTAGTATGAGTACATGCCTGGACCAATAACTGCTAGTGGAATGAACATGGAAGAGAATTTTGGTTAAGCCACAAAGTCGGTTTAAGGCTTTGCAGATAGCTAAGGGGAACTCAGAGAGGCCTGGCGTGCTGCAGTCCATGAGGCCACAAAGAGTCAGACATGACCGGGCGACTGAACAACAATAAGGGGAACTCAAAATCAGTAAGGTAATACTTCCCGTCATGTTTCAATTGCACAGTGAAGGGAAAATGCGAACTGTCTGGCAAAACTGTTCAAAGTAGGTTCCCAAATGGAAATGACAAGTACAATTTTCCCTTGAATATATGAGTAAATGCTTAAATTCTCATTTATCAGTGATACAAATTTTCAAGTGAGTTTGATGAATCATAAAATAATAATTATATATCAGTTCAGTTCATTCGCTCAGTCGTGTCCAACTCTTTGCGACCCCATGAATCGCAGCACGCCAGGCCTCCCTGTCCATCACCATCTCCCAGAGTTCACTCAGACTCACGGCCATCGAGTCCATGATGCCATCCAGCCATCTCATCCTCAGTCGTCCCCTTCTCCTCCTGCCCCCCCAATCCCTCCCAGCATCAGAGTCTTTTCCAATGAGTCAACTCTTCGCATGAGGTGGCCAAAGTACTGGAGTAAGGAGATCAACCCTGAGATTTCTTTGGAAGGAAATAATCATATATATAAAGGTATATAAGACTGCATTGATCTAAATAGTTCAGAATTACTTCTATTTAGAAGTACTCTGTCACAACTAACTTAAATGTTACAAGACACAGTTTCAAGTACACTGGCAGTGAAAATTTGGTGGAGAAGGCAGTGGCACCCCACTCCAGTACTCTTACCTGGAAAATCCCGTGGATGGAGGAGCCTGGTAGGCTGCAGTCCATGCTAAGGGTCGGACACAACTGAACGACTTCCCTTTCACTTTTCACTTTCACGCATTGGAGAAGGAAATGGCAACCCACTCCAGTGTTCTTGCCTGGAGAATCCCAGGGACGGGGAGCCTGGTGGGCTGCCGTCTATGGGGTCGCACAGAGTCGGACATGACTGAAGCGACTTAGCAGCAGTGAAAATTTGGAGACTAAAAGGTTTATTCTAAACGTTTGTAGTCATGGTATCTTAACTAAAACAACTGTCACAAATATTATTACTAATAAAATAACTGTGACAATATTTTATTCAGTTTTACTGCAAAAACAAACAAAAAAACATATAGATATTTCACTTCAGACTGCTCTTTCAGCTAAGAGTTGTTAAAAGTGTTGAGAAGACAGTGTTAACTACATTACTTCATTTTATCTTTAAAATAGTGCTTCCATGTAATTGTTCTTAATATCTCCATTTTAGTAAAATGTATTTCTAGCTTAGACCTTTCATCAGAACAGTAGACTTGTGTATCCGACTCTGCATTCAGCACCTCTACTTGGATGTCAAGAAAAATATTGTCTTATACCTCCAAAACCTTTAATCCCCTAACGTATGCTCTACCCTAAACTTTTTCCATTTTATGTGATAGTAACCACACCTTTCTAGTTGTGCAGGCACTAAATCTTGATCTCACCCTTGACCCCTTTCCCTCCATTCTCACATTTAATCTACCAGGAAATGCTGTCACAGTCTTCCAGATGCACCACTTGAGAACACTAGCCATCAACATCCTGGCACATGGACATCATGGAGGCTATAATTGCCTCCTGAGAGGCTCCCTGATTCTGCTCTCTCCTTCTTCCTCAAGACCACAGATAGAGTTATGCTTGTCAAGCAAGAGACAGATCATGTCACACCTTTGCTAAAATCCTGCCTCTGGCTGCCTACACTTAGAGTAAAATGTGATGGTCTCCCAGGACTTACCCAGTTCATTGATCTGACCTCAAGTCCTCCTGCTGCCCCTTCCTCCCCACTGACTAAGTCAGCCGGGGTGGCCTCCTTGATATTCCCCCAACCTGCCAGGCATATTTATGCCTCAGAGTTTGGGCACTGGATGTTCCCTCTTCCAGGGAGTGCCCCCCCCCCTGCCCCAATGCATTATGACAACTCCTTCACTTCAAGTCTTGGCTCAAATGTCAACTTATGAAATCCAGCCTGACTACGCTATTTAAAAATAGAACCCACCTGTACACCCCTCTAGCATTCCAAACCAAGGCTCTTCAGTGGCTTCAAATTCTTTTCTTCATCCCATAGAACCCACCGACTTGTGACAAAGTATAGAATTTATTTATAACATCCATCTGTTATCAACAAGAGAGAGAAAGAAACGCATAAAGGCTCTTGTCTAATTTACTCATTGACACGTCCAAGCATGTAAAACAGTGCACAAGCAAGATGCTTAGTAAGCATTTTTGGAAAATATATATATGAGGAAACTAGTAAGCAGTAAAGCTCAAAAAGTTTAAGTGATTTACTCAAGGTTCTACAGCTAGAAAAGGGTCACCATGAAATTCACACTTGGCGATGGCTGACTTCAAATCTGTCAGTCTCTCTGCTAAGCACACCAAGTCCATGCGATGAATGATGCGTTTTAACCAACACTATGGAAATTCTTAGTCCACTGAGCAGTACTGATAGAATGCTCTCTCTCTCCATATATATATATGCTGCTGAGTCGCTTCAGTTGTGTCCGACTCTGTGCGACCCCAGAGACGGCAGCCCACCAGGCTCCCCTGTCCCTGGGATTCTCCAGGCAAGAACACTGGAGTGGGTTGCCATTTCCTTCTCCAATGCATGAAAGTGAAAAGTGAAAGGGAAGTCCGACTCTTAGCAACCCCATGGACTGCAGCCCACCAGGCTCCTCCGTCCATGGGATTTTCCAGGCAAGAGTGCTGGAGTGGGGGGGTGCCATTGCCTTATCCTATATATATATATATACACACACACACACAGATAGATAGATAGATATCGATTTAAACAAAGGAAACAGAAGAGTAGAATTCATCATGGATTAATATTGCAATTTTACAGTAGACTTAACAATAATGACATTTAAGTAACAGTGATATTTAATGGCAGCATAATGATAATAAACCAACAGCACTTAAACGTAGTAAACACTAATCTCATGCTCAACTCGATGCTAAACTATTTCCATGTGTATCTTGTGCAATCTGTATGATTATTCTCTCAGACAGGCTTTATGTGTAACTCCATCAGGCACACTTCTCTTGTTCCCATTTCAAAGATAAGGAAATTAAAGAGAGATGTGGTACCTGTTTGATCAAGATGAGGCTGGTAATAAGTCATGAGTATGACCTTAAATTCAGGTCTATCTAACTCTAGAATTTGATTCTTAATCTCTACGTGAAATTTTTGATAATTCCTTTGATAAAAGCATGTTTTCTCCTGGAAAACATCCCCCATTATGTCTGCCTGTGCTAATACCTTCAGAACACAGTTCAGTTCAGTTCAGTCACTCAGTCATGTCCGACTCTTTGTGACCCCATGAATCGCAACACACCAGGCCTCCCTGTTCATCACCATCTCCCAGAGTTCACTCATACTCACGTCCATCGAGTCCGTGATGCCATCCAGCCATCTCATCCTCTGTCGTCCCCTTCTCCTCCTGCCCCCAATCCCTCCCAGCATCAGAGTCTTTTCCAATGAGTCAACTCTTCGCATGAGGTGGCCAAAGTACTGGAGTTTCAGCTTTAGCATCATTCCTTCCAAAGAAATCCCAGGGTCAATCTCCTTCAGAATGGACTGGTTGTGTCTCCTTGCAGTCCAAGGGACTCTCAAGAGTCTTCTCCAACACCACAGTTCAAAAGCATCAATTCTTTGGCACTCAGCCTTCTTCACAGTCCAACTCTCACATCCATACATGACCACAGGAAAAACCATAGACTTGACTAGATGGACCTTAGTCGGCAAAGTAATGTCTCTGCTTTTGAATATGCTGGTCATAACTTGAATAAGTTGGTCATAACTTTTCTTCCAAGGAGTAAGCGTCTTTTGATTTCATGGCTGCAGTCACCATCTGCAGTGATTCTGGAGACCCCAAAATGAAGGCTGACACTGTTTCCACTGTTTCCTCATCTATTTCAGTTTAAAACATGATAAAAATGTTTAAACAGTGCTTTAACAAATAGAAATATTTTCAACTGAACAATAACACAAAAAGGCAGGCTGAGCCCTTTGAAGTGGCTTCATTGCTATCTTCCACCCAGAATGAGAAAAGGAATCAACAGCCTCAGAGCAAAGAAAGCACAAAACCCAGAGATGGAAGACTCTGTAAATGACCAATTATAAGACTATTAAGGTACAGCACTTTCACAGACAAAATAATCCATTAGACTGAAAACTCTCCTACCCTTCATTTCACGGCCCACACAAACATTAACGCTGCATTTATTAGGATATACCTCCTGTGCTCTATCAACCTGACTTTCAGAAATTGTATTAATACAGTCCCCTCGCATTGCACATATATCTGAATGATGGATTCCCTCACTTGAGGTTTATAGAAAGAGTGGAGTGAATGAAATAATGTTTAGGAAGAACTATCAAAATCCATAATGAATGGGCACTGAATCAGGACAAGAAGGAACATCTTTTCTCATTTATTTGTATGAAAAGTCTACTATATATTTATTGCCTCTGCACAGGGCTACGTGTTAAATAATGGAAAACAAGCATGTTTTATTTGGACATAAGGATTCGTGTGCTCAAGTTTCTATGAGTGCACAGAATTAATCTTGCTAAAGAAATGAAATAAAATGTTATTTCTTTCTGGAAGTAGATTTGGTTAGGCAATTAGCAACTCTGATATCTTTAAATCACTACAGTTCCAGGGTAGGCAAATCTATGATTATTTTAAGTACTTTATTGGTGCAACAGTTGAGCAGTGTTTATAGTCACTAACAACCAATGCACTGTCAAACAAATCTAAGATGAATCTAGACTTTGCCACTTACTAGCTATGTGACTTTGGACTATGAGATCACTTTCTTCAGACTTACAGTGTGATTATATGTCCTTTGCAGAACTACTGTCAGAACTAAACGTACCTGACACAGTGGTTCACAGTAAGAACTCCAATGAGCACTGTGGTCACTGCGAGTAATATTGAAAAGAAATTAGAACTTCTCATAAGGTGAGATATATTTCCTTTATCATTGTAATTTCATGTCATTTTATCTTTGACTTTATAACTTAATAACTTGATCCAAGAAACATTTGGCAGTAAATATAACTGAAAGAAAATTACTTGTCAAGCATGAAATACTATAATATTAAGTGTGCAGGCACAATACTCTTCTCAGATAATTATTTAACCTGCAAAAATAGGTTATTGTCTTTTTAATTAAGTACACTGAACATCTATATTTGTTGTGCCAATTGGCAAAAGGGTCATTAATTTATTAGTCTAAATACATGTTGCGTAAATGTCTTCTAAACATCATCACATGTGTATTTTAGTTGTTGGGAAAATGTATTTGAGACTGCTCTTTTGTTGACTATTTAAGTTAAAACAGGGTGAGAAGTAGAGCAGGCTTAATGTATTTTGTACTGTATTATGCCATGAAAATGCCTCTGTGCTCTGAAGACATCAACAAAAGATCTGCTTAAACGATAAGAATCGACTATTGTTCTAAAGCTTCCAAATAGGAGGGCTGTAGGCTGTAGTTTACATCAGAAGTATTTGCTCTCTTTCTCAACTGCATCAAGATGGGAAATACATGATCACAAATGCTTAAAAGTTAAGTTGCTCAGTCGTGTCTGACTCTTTGCAACACCATGGATTGTAGCCTACCAGGCTCCTCCGTCCATGGGATTTTCCAGGCAAGGGTACTGGAGTGGGTTGCCATTTCCTTCTCCGTAAATTCTTAAAGGTAAAACAATAAATGTTGGATAGAGTGGGGGAGGATGCAAAGTTTCATATATCTCAAACCTGGGCTNCTACCAGGCTCCTCCGTCCATGGGATTTTCCAGGCAAGGGTACTGGAGTGGGTTGCCATTTCCTTCTCCGTAAATTCTTAAAGGTAAAACAATAAATGTTGGATAGAGTGGGGGAGGATGCAAAGTTTCATATATCTCAAACCTGGGCTATAAGGATTTTCCTGAAACAAAATATCAGTTATTATTTTTTGCCTAAGGAATGTCAATAAGCAAACTTGACATTAATGAAGGAGATTAGCTCTTTTAGCTATGATGCTTTCAGTTGAACACGGCTGAAAACAAACTCAAAATCATCAAAGGCAATTTGAAAACAGAAACAAACAAGAACGACCTCAAGGGACAAGTACTGGAAATTCAAGGGGGCTGCCAAATATTCAGACAAAGTTGGATTTGGGAGTTCCAGAGTATCAACAGAATTCCAGCTTTCTCTCCATTACTCAGTCCTGTTTACCTCTGCAAGACTTTATGTTACAGAAAGTCTCTTCTTGTGCTGGACGATCACTGGGAGCCCCAGAGACATGTCTCCTTAGCTTAGAAATTCCACAGAGAAAAGACTTTTTTTTCCCATCCTTCTTTGAGAGAAGTCTCAAGGAGGAGTCCCAGAGACTTAGATGCCCACACATGAACCGATCACCTGCTCTGACTCATCCCTGGGGCCAGAGAGGAGGCAGGATGTCATTATCTGGCAGTTGTCCAAGAAAAGCCTGCTGTTTTTGCAAGATGAAAGGGGAGAGGACATGGATAATGAAAACTGTATCTGCTTCTGTAAAATCCACAGTCCTCACTCCCTGCCCTGTGTCATATGACCACGTAGGAGGCTGACCCAGCAGGCAATTTTTCCTGCAAATAGCCTTGATACATATGACTAAGGCACACACTGGTAGAAGAACACAAGAAAAAGTTTGAGTGGTGAAATCAGCTAGACCAATAGTAACTAAAATAGCTGTATGAAAAGATCATTAAAAAGTTGCCCCAAACTCACTCCAAGTTCAAAGTTGGAGCTGGATATACAACATCATGGAGCTTGGACAAGAACAGATTTTCTCCAGACTAAACTGTGACACAGAGATTCGAAACTTCAGTACATTTTTAAAAAAATAAGAAATATCCGATGAGAAAAATGAGGCCTGGAAAAACTGAATGACCTAAGGTAACACAGCTAATTAATGGCAGGATTGAGACTAGAGTACACTTTGTCTAATTGACTGTGGTCTTTTAAATCTATGATACAACTTCTATATGTAACAAAGAGAGCATTTATAATCTGCTAAATCCTAAATGTTTGTGAAATTGAAGTAATCATTATCTCAATAATTCTTGAAGAAAAAAAAATATCCAAAGACTTTTTAATTGTATAAGTATATATATACATGTATAGGTTTGTGTGTGTTTATATATATGTGTGTATGTGTGTGTGTGTATGTATATATACATAAATACTTGTGGAGGTATCTTCAGATATAGTATGTGCCTATCTCTATTCCTTCCCTTTCTGCTCTTTTAAAAAATGCCCCTTTAAAAATTGCCCACTCACCATCTGTTAGGTAAATTTGCCGAAACACAGTAAATGTGGAGACAGAAATTGTTATAGAGACTCTTCCAAATGGCACTGACACCTATATCTGTGAATTTTTTTTAAAGAGTAAGAGTTGTTTTTTTTTTTTTATTCCCACTATAGTAACACCACATTATCCTAGGTGCCCAGTTCTATCAATTACATAAGCTGCTGAAAGAGAGAGAGAAAGAAAGAGGCAAGAAAACCTTGTACTTATGTATAAAATGCTGCCCCCAAAGTTTGAGATTATACTCAAGCATCAGTGAGCAGAAGGAAAACACAAATTTACAAATGCATTTCGTTTATGGTACCAGGGCCATAGGTTTAGATTTGCCATATGCTTCCACAAGGGTCAAGTTGACCACTTTGTTCTATCTAGTTGCTCCTGAGAGAACAAAACAACTGGAACAGATGCCATTCAATTCCAAGTCTATAGCTTAGACCATGTCACTGAACATGAAATATTGTTCATTCAGAGTCAGGGCGTAGCAAGAGTAATTTATACTCTCAGAGTATTTGCTCTCAAGTCAATAGCAGAGAAGCCTTGAATAAAAACGTTCCCATTACTTTCCACTATCATATATCTTACTTATAGCCCATGAAACAGTGGTCAGGGGAGATTTATTCTGTGGACATCACATTATGTAAGCTCTTCACTTTTAAGCCGTCCCCCACTCTGTGATCATTTTTTAAAAATATGTTACTCATAGTCAATATTAATTTACATTTAATCTTTCTTAGCATTAGGAGAGTATTATTTTGTACAAGCTCAGAAACAAATCTCTAGAAATGCCTCCCTGATGCTCCTTTCAGGCTGAAAATGCATTGCAGGGCTGTTGCAGTGACTTAATTCTAGTTGGCAGAGCCCTGGCCACACACTAATTTCATTAGCCTCAAATGCCTGGATTTGAAAGATCCACTGGGTATGATTCCTGTGTTCTGACATGTCACTGACTAACCAACACAGTGTGCATACAGCAAAGAGAGAGTACTGACTTAGCTCTGGCCCACCAGCAGATAAGGATTCCAAGTCAGAGACACTATTTACATCTGAGTACTCAATCTTGCCCTGGTCCTCATTTTCATGAAAGAACTTCATTCCAGGCTTTGCTGGCAGCTGCAGCATTTGTTACACCTATTACCATCTTCAGCCCTCAGTGCTTAGCATCCCCCATTTAAGTCACTAAGTATTCCTTTCCCCAACCTAGAAGTTTATCTCACCATAAATTCTTATCTCAAGTGATCAGTTTGGCATATTCCCCACAGCAACCCACAGTGACCAGGCAAAAGAAAACTTGAATCTCTGGAGAACTAAGAATTCAGTCATTTAGAGGAGTTTCTTTTATATAGGACAATCCTAATTGAGCTGAATTCTGCAATCCCAGAGAAGACTGCACCCACCATTCTTGTCCTCTCTCCCCAGAGTGACTGTGCCGTTGAACAATGGGTCTGTGTTCCACTATTTTCTTTAATCATTTTGCAGTTTTAAAGAGGCTGGGAAACTGGGGATTGGACTTGCACGCCAGGAGTTTCTAAGATCACATGCAAGAAAAAAAAAAAGGCTACTGGAAGAGACTGTCGGAATCTATATATTTAAACATGGGCAGTGGTTAACTGGGATGGCCACACTAACGCTTATACCCAGCTCACAGCACAAGCTACAAGTTGCTGCATCCCTCCTACTATCAGCCTCTTCTCAATAAATACAGGTGAAAACTGGGGGTTCTTTTCCCTCAGCTGTTTAGTCCAACATGAATAGCTGCAATTTGCAAATTAGAGGAAAATGACAGTGTTTTCTCTGAATGGTTTTGGCCCCAACTCACACTGCTAACGCTGGCATTCAGTTTCTTTCCTCCCCAGCCCAGGGAATGCAGGAACTAAGCACAAGGCAAGCGTTTTCTTTTCTTGCAACTCCCTCAGGTCCACATACCAGAGAAGGGAATCAGCTCCCCCTGGAATCTTTTTCAGCAAACACAATTCAATCTGTGAGCCTAGTCTGCAAGCTCTCTCCTGACTTTAAGATTTCACTCTGTTTTAGACAGGCAGGCCCATCTGCAGTACTACCCAAGCTCTGAGGAAAAAGAGAAACAGGCAGTAAAATAAGTAATAATAATAAAAAAAATGTCAAAGAGCAAATGGGCCTTCAACTCCCAGAGCTCCGGTTAAAATTCTGTGAGTCACCTCTGTGGTTTTCAGGCAACCTCTGGCCTCATCCTCCTTACAGGACTGCCTCCTCAGGTTCTCTGGCTTAACCTCAGAGGTAAAGGAATTGCTTCTGGGTTTTGCTTACAACAATCCAGGCTCTTCTTGAACACATCAACTCAAAGTGAAGGCTTCCTCCCCAAGCACTTTAGGGTTTGCAAACATCTAGAGATCTTTGTGACAGCATCCCGGGGAGGCACTAAGGATGATCACGGGATCAGAGGGCCCATACCAGACTGCAGCCTTGGACAGGCACCCTTCTTACTGGCACAAACACAAACTTCATACTCCTGGGAGCAGATGGGGGTGATGGCTGGACTCTCATCCGGAGTCCCCTCCAGAAACCCAACACCCTTAGGGAAAGGCACTTGAGAGGGAGCCAGCTCTCTGGACAGGGTGAGCATAAGGGTCAAATAGAAGATCTTGAGAAGGGAGTGAGGGAGTTTGGACACTACCAGGCAGGGAGAGAGCTGTGCATTAAAAAAATATATATGTCACTTCCAAATAGACATGAACAACAACGACAACAACGAACCTTGGAGATAAAGGTAGAGAAAGAGAAGAGAGACAGAAATTGAAAGGGGAAATTAAAAATAGAGGAGGGAGGGGAAAAAAAGGCACGGAGAAAGAGACACGAGGAGAGAAAGAGAGACAGCGAGAAAGACAGGGAAACAAGGAAAAGGGAGCCCATAGTCACGCGGACCCTGAAATTGAATTTTTTAATTCACAGCCATCCATTTATACCCAGTGCAGCGCACGAGCCCTGGGGCTGAGGCTCCGCGAGCAGGCTGCGAGAGAGAGCACTGCAGTAGATAACCAACCCATCGCTCAGCCGCCCCATCCGCCTTCTCCCATTTTCGCCGTCGCCCTCTTGCACCCCAGCAGGAGGAACGCCCAGCCTTGCTCATCGCACCCTACTGCCTCCCTCCAGGTGCCTTCTCGCCTGACTCTGAGAATCGTCCTCAAAGCCCAGGATTGGGTTGGGGGTTGCGTTAGGGAGGTCGTGGGAAAGGATGGGCGGAGGGAGGAGGCAGAGAAAGCTATTTTGTTTCGCAGTTAGCATGAGCTCATCTCTGGGCTCAGAAATGAAAGAGTAGAAAGCTGATCGCCCAGCTCCTGCCAGTGGCTGGATTGCAAATGCAATTTAGACGGTGCAAACAACTGCCCAGAGCAAATCACTTGGGGGTCACGTCTGTGGGTGGCCTCTCCCCACTTGGGGGCCGTCCCCTCGTCTTCTGCCTCATGCCTTCTCAAAGACAGGCTACAGGTCGGGAAATTGAACCTGGGAGAATTGGGCAATTAACATTCGGATGTAGGTGAAGACCTAGCCCTCCGGTCTAAGAAGTGCCTCCCTAATCTTTTCTCGACATTTTCCTGGGGAGCTGCGTCTTGCCGGGTGGCGTGGGGCTGAGAAGCTGGGAGTTGAGAAATGCCCAGTTTCGAGGCGTCTTCTCATCTTTCAAATTCCTTGTGCTTAACCGGCTCTCACAGGAGCCTGGCACTTTTACGAGCCAGTTTTTGGACCATATTTCACTCTAATGCAAACCCATTTAAATCATCGCCTTGTTTTTCGCAGATTGCTTCTTGTAAATGGGGCCATAAATCCAGGATGTCAAGCCGGATGGAGTGTAGCGCGGACAGGGGAGATACGGAAGGGAAATGAACCCAACAGGGAAAGTACCTCCTCGCGTGGGGCAGGAGGGATTCAGCAGGATCTCCAGGGTGGCAATGAGAGAAGGCTGACCTGACCCCTTGCCCCTCCAGTCCAAGCCAGTGTTTTTTAGGATTAAGAGCGCGGGGAGCTACGGCGCTCTCTGCCCCAGTGGGAGCGCCCCCCTACCTGGAAAAGCCTCAGGATGTTGGCTACCATGATGGAGACCGAACTCCCCGAAGCCCCAATCACTCCAACTACTTTCTCCGGCTTGACGAAAACTGGAGGCTCGCCGTTGGTGCAGCGCACGTCGGAGGTGTCCTTCTGGATGAGCGCCTGGACGAAAGTGAGAGACTGTTCGAGCGCGTAAGTGTCCCTGGAACAAGTGTCCAGGATCCGCGCGCCCAGCGTCACGTTGGGCAGCAGGTTGGGATCGCTGTTGATCTGGTCCAGGGCGTAGAGCATCGCTTCCAGCCTGTGGATCCCGTTTTCCCTCTTGANGATGAGCGCCTGGACGAAAGTGAGAGACTGTTCGAGCGCGTAAGTGTCCCTGGAACAAGTGTCCAGGATCCGCGCGCCCAGCGTCACGTTGGGCAGCAGGTTGGGATCGCTGTTGATCTGGTCCAGGGCGTAGAGCATCGCTTCCAGCCTGTGGATCCCGTTTTCCCTCTTGATGTCGCCGCAGGGCACTCCGCTGGGACCCTTCGCGTGCACCGGGAACAGCCCCCCGAGGGTGACGTCCCCCTCGATCCGGATGGAGTGCGGGGCGTACATCTCCTGGCCGCGCGCCGCCGCCGCCAGCGCGCACAGGAGCACCTCCAGCACGCAGCAGGGGAACTTCATCAAAGTCAGGACGCGGAGCAGCTTCCCCAGCTGGACCATGCTGCTCCAGCGGCTGCGGCGGCGCTGGAGGGGACGGTGGCGGGCTCGCCGGGGTTCGGGCTCCTTGGGGTGAGCTTCTCGGGGGAAGCCCAGGAGCTCCTGCTGGCGAGGACGGTGGGGGCGCCCGGGGAGGGGCAGCCGGCGAGGGTAGGGGGTCCCGCGGAGCCTGCCAGCTTGGGGTGCCGTGCGCTCTGGGGTTCCCCGGCCGGCGCGCCGCGCTCGCGCTCGAGCTCCGCGGCTTGCAGCTCGAGCTCTCCAACAGCCCAGCACTAGGGAGAGGGCACGGATTGCTATCGCTTTAAATGGTCGTTCGGCTCCCTCTCCTCCTCCTCCCACTCCCTCCCACCCTCGCTCGCTCTCCGGCTCTCCCCACCCTTCTCAGAGCCCGCCC
>SJYX01013689.1:153240-199288 GCA_006410675.1 Oreotragus oreotragus
CGGGGCGGGGGGGGGGGGCTGCCTCCGATTGGGAGTTTCGCGGTCCCCAGGGAATCTGGGGATTGCAGGTCGCAGGCGAAAGCTGAATTCCTGCTCCTGTCTCAGTGTAGAAGCCTCTGGCTCGCCCGCCTGCACTGACACACACATTCGAGGCACTGGTGGCATCGGCCCCGGGACAAGGCGGTGCTGTCTGGGGCTGACTGCTCCCAAACCTGAGGTCGGAGCCGGAGCTGTGAGCTCCGGGAGAATGCAAGGTAGTTGCAAGATGCTGTGGTCGAAGGTGAAGAGGAGTAGGGAGACCCTAGTCTCTACTGCTAATCCGTCTGTACCAGTTTTGCGTAAGAAACACACACACAGGAACCTGATTTATGACGTAAAGAACCTTTAACCAGAGACTTCTCTGGAGCCAGGCACTGGGCTAGCCTGTAAGGAAAGACGACAACGAGAAACGCTGGGAGTGGAAGTGCAGCCTTGGTCTACAGGGGTTACTGTGACCGGAGCTGGACGAGCTAACCAACCCTGATCTCCAGCAAATCTGTGGCGGATTCACTCCTTTTCTTCCTCTCATAGCAAGAGATGGACAACTGAGAACTCCGCAACTACCTTCTTCTCTAGCGCTGACAGGTGGAAGGCTCCCTCCTACCCACTTCCAGAGATGCTGTTGGGCTGGAGTCAGGTTTTCGCGGACAGAAAATAGCAAGGAAGAGGTGACAGTAGGAGGAAGAAAGGGGGTCAGGCAGAAATCTCCCCATCAATCCAGTATGCTATTTTTTTTTTTTTTTTTTGACTGAAGATGTGGGGGGAGGGGAAAGAAACAGGATGCCAGAGCAGTTTTTTAGTGCAGTAAGGAAGCTGTTCTTCAGAGGTGTTCCTTCCTTCAGTTCCAACCCAAACTTGGCCCGTTAAAGCAACAAGTGGCCCTAGACATTGCCTTTCCTAGGCTCTGTCCGTGATACCAAAGTGTACTCCATATGGTGAACTCAACTCTTGCTGTGGCTTACTGTTGGAGTGCAGCAAAACCGTCTTACATTGAATCGAGGGTGGAGAGAAAACCAAAAACAAGACTATCTTTTAATTTTAATGTTAATGTCATAAAGAAAAATGCCCTTGTACAAAACACACACACACACACACAACACATAAACCTAAAAAGTTCGAAGATGAGTAGCTGTATCTTCCATCAGCCACCTGTGTTACCCTGGCATGTCTGTTCCTGTGTCTGGGTTTTAGTTTCTCCATCAGCAAAATACGGAAACTGAACTGAATGTTCTACAAGTTATCTTTTAACTCTCAAATCCTCTGTTAAAAATAGGCCACGCCCCTTTGGCCATGGTAGTGTTTTTAGACCAATATCCTCTGTTCCTGTATGGGTCGCAACACCTGTTTTCTGATGGCCAAACAACATTTCAAACATTTCCTGATACAGAGGACTTATCTTTTTTCCTTTTAATCGTCTATATATCTTCCTTCTAGGGACAGTCCAGTCCATTAATTTCTTTTCAGATATTGCCCTTCCTGCAGGTTTCAGTATTTAAAGTTTGAAAAGGAAAAACAAAAAAATCTTCTGGTTACAGTGATGAGTTCAAGGATGTGAATAGAGGCCAGCCATAGTCATGTATAGCTAATCCCTGGACTCCTGGTGGAACAACTAGGATAGCCACACAGAACTACCATGGTCCTAGACACTGTGCCAGAGTTAGAAGAAAAAGGGGCCCCTTTCCTAAAATTGCTTTATGTATATCTTTTGGACAATGTTATACTATTTGATTTTGTACATTTTACTGCCATTTTCAAGGAAACAGTACTATAATAAATGATAAATATAAGAATCTACCCCTGTATACAGTGTGATTATCTATCACTCATAGATGTGATGTTCTGCTACATAAAGCGTACATCAGTTCAGTTCAGTCGCTCAGTCGTGTCCGACTCTTTGCGACCCCATGAATCGCAGCACACCAGGCCTCCCTGTCCATCACCATCTCCCAGAGTTCACTCAGACTCACGTTCATCGAGTCACTGATGCCATCCAGCCATCTCATCCTCGGTCGTCCCCTTCTCCTCCTGCCCCCGATCCCTCCCAGCATCAAAATCTTTTCCAATGAGTCAACTCTTCACATGAGGTGGCCAAAGTACTGGAGTTTCAGCTTTAGCATCATTCCTTCCAAAGAAATACCAGGGCTGATCTCCTTCAGAATGGACAGGTTGGATCTCCTTCAGTCCAAGGGACTCTCAAGAGTCTTCTCCAACACCACAGTTCAAAAGCATCAATTCTTTGGTGCTCAGCCTTCTTCACAGTCCAACTTTCACATCCATACATGACCACAGGAAAAACCATAGCCTTGACTAGACAGACCTTAGTCGGCAAAGTAATGTCTCTGCTTTTGAATATGCTATCTAGGTTGGTCATAACTTTTCTTCCAAGGAGTTTAAGTGTACATAAGTGCCACCTTATGGTGCCTGAGATGGCCCTACCTCCTTCCAGCCACCCTGGAGCTGTGAGGGTATAAGCCTGTAGCTGTGCTAGAAGCTGCTACATAGACAGGGAGATATTTGAATCCTCTAATGAGAGATACCAGAGAGGTGAGAAGAAAGAGAGAAGAAGGGCTGGGGAAGAGAGAGATAGGGGCCTGATGAAAACATGTGAACTCTTGGATCCACACATGCCTTTTTTTCCCAGTTATGTAATATTTTCTTTCAGTTGTTTGAAGTTGAAAATCCTCTTATAATTTACCTATGTTACTATATAGGAACAAGAAGGGTGGAACAGGTAGACTAGGTATCCTATTAAGGTAGAATTAGCTAATTTGAAAAGGGGGGAAGAAGCAAAGCAATAGAAAGGCATACTTGGGGACAGAAAAATGGTGATCCTAGTATTTAGGCATCAGTACCTCAGGCTATACTTGACAGAGGCTATATCCTTATTGAGTTTTTAATTTAAGGCTATATATTGGGAACTTGGTGCAAAAATATGTTTGGAGAGCTGTGTTACAAGTAATATCACTTGATTTTTCAGTTGCCCATGTGAATATCTATGTTCCGCTCTTCCATTTCCAGCTCACATCTTGCAACTGTTCAACAAATAGTTCTTGGCTGACTATTGAATGTTGTCTTATTCTGTGCTCTCCCTTTGCTCTGCTCAGTCTCCCCAAACATCTGGCAGTAATCATTATCCTCTTTTTATTGCAGTCATCTATGTGCATGTTTCATTTCCCTTGCCAAATTGTAAGATCCTTGAGGGTAAGAGCTGGGTATTATTTATCTTTTCATCCAGGACAATGTTCAGAATTGTGTTTTGTACCTAAGAAGCACTCATGTGTTGAATGAATCATAACTGGTTTTTGCCATTTCCCACTGCTTTTCTATCACAGTGACAGAAACATAAAGTGGGCAGAGCAGAAATGATGGCAGATAAATCGTCCTCTTAGTCACAGAATGTACTTTCTAGAACTTAAAGGATAATTAATAGATTTAAAAATAATTTTGTTTTACAAAAATTGCATAAGATTGAAATAGTATAACTTCATGGCTCTTGATCAACTCTAAAGGCAGGCTTTAATTGGTTCTTCCTGAATCAAGTGTTTATAGCTGGCCCAATAATGGAGGCCATTGCCATTGTCATAAGCTGGTTGAGGATGGTCAGGACCTGAACAAAAGAGTAAGGGTGACTGCTCCAGGCAGGAAAGTGATGCTGAGATTGCAAAATCTTTCTATCTTCAGCCACAGTGAGTGCATAGGGTCTGGAACTTAACAGGTGATATAGAATTTGTTTTGTTTTGTTTGAGATTATATAAATGGAAAATCTTTGTGTAAAAGTGATTAAAACTTGGCCATTCATTGTTTTAGTGTAATATCCAATTAAAGAAGAATCTGGTTTTAAGCATAATGATCATAATTTTAAAGTGTGTCCACAGGCTTGGATTTCTGTAGTCACTTATCTGTCTTCATCGAGAGATTAATAAAAATGAAAGTTAAGTACTCAGTCCTAACTTCCATTCTTACCATTGTATTTTGTTAATCATCTCTTTCATTTATTTTTCTGTTGCTGTTCTCCATGCCCATCATCTTCTGGAGAAGAAAATGCCTCCATTTTCAATTCCTTCTCTATTTAAATCTAATCTGTAGTTTACAAAGTCTTCCTTCCTAAGTGCTCTTGCCACTCTTGCTACTGCTGCTAAAGTTCTCTGGCTATTCGTCTGTATGTCTCCATTCATAGCTTTTTATAAAAATACAATCTTACATTTTTATTGCATTACTAGGTCAAGGTCACCTTTTTTTTAAAATAGAAAAAGTTATATTTTAACTGTTTTACTTTCCTATCATATTTACTTGTAGTAGACATCTGTATCACTGACTCCATCTATTTCCTGATTCCGTCTTGTTAAGGAGCTTTAAGTTGTGTCAATTTCCCTAAGTTGATAGGAGCTGGAATATTCCTTATGTTCCTTCAGTAACCTCATGAGCTATTTCTCTGGTAAAGAACTCCTCTAGGTCTCTATGAGCTGAGGTGGAGCTGTCAACCGTAATACCTCATGTATCCAAACTCAGGTGTGGGCACACATCTAGTGTTGGCAAAACTGAATCTTCTCTCCCCTTGTTGAAGAGTCTGAGGATAGGTAAAGGACCTGAGATTTGCCAATACTTAGATAAGGCAGATCTATTCCTTTTGACTTCTTACTTATGAAGATAGAAATGGGAGCTTCCAGTAGCTGTCTTTTCCATCACACGGATAAAGCTCATCTAAGAATGAAATCCACCCATAGAAAGAACATCAAAGATACAGAGAAAAAAGGAGAGTCTTGGTGAGTCATCTGAGACTCTGGATCCAGCAATACCTGAAGCTGTATTTGTCTTTAAACAGTCCATTTATTCACCAGTATATTCCATCCTTCACTTAAGCTAGTGATTCACTCCAGTTGAGTCTCTCAAAACTGAGAACATTAATTTAGGTTGCCATTGATTAAAAATAAGCAAATAATTAATAAACTGCTACTAATTCTTAGAATCCTGTGAGAATGAATTATAGAAAGTTTAAATCTCTACGATATGGAGTGTGTAGTGGTTTTAGAACCACCTCTTAACATGAATCCAGGCCCTAAGCATATGATATAAACGTCGATATGGCAGTGACTTCAAATGACCAGTTGAGTGGGAAGTAAGATTAAAAGTTAAGGCTTCAGTATAATGGGTGAGTTTTTAAATTAGCTTAAAATCACAATTTATGTTCATCTTATAATCAAATGAAAACAGAAAAACAATGATGGAAAGTCTATGGGATTCAACAAAAGCAGTAATAAGAGAGAAGTTTATAGCAATACAACCTATTGTAGAAACACGAACAATCTTAAATGAACCCCCTACCCTTACAATCAAAAGAACAAGAAAAAGAAGAACAAAACCCACAGTTGGTATAAGGAAAGAAATACTAAAAAACAGAACAGGAATAAAACAAATGAAATAAAGACTAAAAATAGAAAGATCAATAGAACTAAGACCTGGTTCTCTGAAAATATAAAATCACTAAGAAAATGATTTAGCCAAAATCATTAAGAAAAAAAGAAAACAAAAGAAGACTGAAATAAATAACAAACGCAAGAGAAGTTACAACTACCACTACAGAATACCAAGAATCATGAGATTACTACAAAAATTATATCCCAGTACACGGGAGACTCTAGAAGTGGACAAGTTTCAAGAAATGTTATAATCTCTTAAGACTGAACTAGGAATAGAAAATATGTACAGGCCAATCACCAGTAATGACACAAAATAAGCAATAAAACACTCCCAGCTAACCTAAGTCCAGGACCAGAGAGCTTTCCAAGGTGAGCTATTTTAAATGTTCAGAGAAGAGTTAATGCCTACCCTTCTCAAACTATTCCAAAAAACTGCAGAAGAAGAAATACTCTGAAATAATTCTCTAAGTCTAGTTTCACACTGCTACCAGACAAGGCAAAGAAACCACAAAGAAAGAAAATTACAAGCCCATAATACCAATGAACATAGATGAAAAGTTCCTCAACAAAATATTAGCAAATCAAATTCAGAAATACATTAAAGGCATCAGAAACATTAATCAAATGAGATTTATCCTGAGGATACAAGTAAAGTTCAATATCAGTAAATCAATCAATGAGATATACCACATAAACAAAGCAAAGAATAAAAATCATATTACTACCTCTACTGTAAGATACTGAGATTCCTTGGTAGCTCAGCTGGTAAAGAATCTGCCTGCAATGCGGGAGACCTGGGTTCGATTCCTAGGTTGGGAAGTTCTCCTGGAGGAGGGCATGGTGGGCTACAGTCCATGGGGTTGCAAAGAGTCAGATATGACTGAGTGACTAAACATAGCACAGCACAGCACTGTGAGATAAATAAGTATTGTTTCTAAGCCACTAAATGTGTAGTGGTTTGTGACACAGCAACAGGAAATAAATATAAACAGCTAGTGTAAAGATCTTCAAACATTTTAGGGAAACATGAATGCAGTGAGGAGAGAAGTGAAAAATATAAAGATAAGTGAAAGTCTAGAGCTGAAAAATACATTATTTATAATTCACTGCATGTGTGTAACAGCAGTTATGCACTGCAAAAGATAAGAAAGAACTTGAACACTGAACACTGTTCAAGATAGACCATATATTGTTCTATAAACAAGTCTCAATATACTTAAAGTGATTGAACTCATTCTTATAACAATGGCATTAACTAGAAAATCAGTAACAAAATGATATTTAGAAAATCCTTTAATATTTGATATTTAAACAACACATATTTAAAATGAAATTTAACTCACATTTTAAAAAATCCAGATAAGTTAGAATATATTTTTAAATTATTGATAACAAAAAAGCCTGTCAAAATCTGTTTACCATAGCTAAGGCAGGTCTTAGGAAGAGATTTATAGCTTAAAGCCTGACAGTAGAAAAGAAAACATACATTTAATTTAATCTTCTAAACTGCATTAGATAATAGAAAACTAAAATATATTAGATATAACTAAGAAGAAAGAATAAAGAGTATAAATCAGTGAAACAGAAAAGAGCAAAAAGAGAGAAATCAGTAATACCAAAAGTCGCTCTTTGTAAAGACCAGTAGACTCAATATTTCTAAGCTGGATAGATTAAGAAAAAAGAAAGAAGAGAAAATCAACCAATGTAAATAGAAAAGGCATCACTCTAGATCATAGACTCATGAAAAAAAAAAAAAAGTAAGGAAATTTCATGAAAATTTTTATATCAAAAAAATGATGTGAAATGGGGAATTGAAAGATGTAACTCACCAAAATTGACTCAAAAAGTAAGAACAAATCTAAAAGCT
Organism: Oreotragus oreotragus; assembly: GCA_006410675.1. Taxonomy (NCBI): domain Eukaryota; kingdom Metazoa; phylum Chordata; class Mammalia; order Artiodactyla; family Bovidae; genus Oreotragus; species Oreotragus oreotragus. The sequence continues at coordinate 160,564 of SJYX01013689.1, forward strand.
TCATGTTTGTTAAATTTCCTTTACAGTGGAAAATCTTCCCATGTCTGGGACTGGTGGTCTAAATGGGGATTAACTGGAAATGGGCATGATAGATGTTATTAGGGAAATAAAAATATTCTAAAACTGATATAGGAATATATTAATGTTTGTATAATTCAGTAGTTACTAGAAATGACTAAAATTTACCCCCAAATCAGTAGATTTTATAAATAAGATGTATCTCAACAAAGCTGTTTGAATAAGATAAACACAGTAAAGTAATATATAAAAAACTCTTCTCATAAAAATTCTAGGTTCAGATGACTTCTCTTGATGAATCTGATCAACAATTTAAGGAAACATGTCAATCCTACATAGACTTTTAAAAATAGAGGAGGAATTAGCAATGAAGAAAATTGCACAAAACATATATTTCATAAGAAACTTGTGCACAAGAAGATTGTATAATATATACACATACAGAGAAAGAATATAGAAGTTCATTAAAGAAAATACACAGAAGGCAGTAGGCACATAAAAGATGTTCAACTCCATTAGTTTTTGGGATACACAAATTAAAACCATAATGAGACCCCACTACCTATTAGAAAGGTTAAAGTTAAAAAGACCGATCATTTTGAGTACTGGAAAGGATAGAGCAGAACAGCGCCTTCATACACTGCCAGAATGCAACACGGTACAGCAACTGCAGGTAAGCCGTGCTCAGTCTGTTACAAAGGCAAACACACGCTCGTCATTCAGCCCCACAGTTCCACTTCCACCCAAGGGAATGACCACGTATGTCCACACTCTTTCTATATAAATGTCTATAGTCACGCTATTCAAAATAACTCTAAAATAGAAAAAAAAACCCCCACAAATCTCCATCAGAACGTTAACTACAAGTGGTATGCCCATACAATGGAATGCTACTCAGCTATAAAAAGGAACAAACTAATATTTATAACGGACATACCTCAAAAATGTTAAAGCAAGTAAAAGAAGAAAGACAAGAGTGTCTGCAATATGAAACATTTTACATAAAATTCTAGAAAAGTCAGAATTAATATGCAGTGATAGCAGATCAGCCTGGGTCTGAGAAATGGGGGTGGAATGAGTCACTAGAGTATAAAATACCTTTGCAGGATGAGGGAAGTGTTATACATCTTTATTTGTGGTGGTTTCTCTTATATAAAGTTTTATGCTTAGTTTATATATTTATAAACTCACCAATTCATATATTTAATAAGTATATACTTTTGTTTACCTAAATTATACCTCAATAAAGTTTATATAAAAGGTTAAAATCCCATTATCTAGGCAAATTTTTCAACTCATCCATTTTTGTCATCTATAAACTGAAGAATTGTGTTTTGGTTTTTTTTGGCTCTCTGACTTTTAACATTTCTCTTAGTATGAACTATGTGCCATGATTTTTAGAATTATCGATAAAATATAAACTTGTATAATATTTCCTCATGAACTTTTATACTTATATTTACATTGCTTCTTGCAAAACATTTCCCTACAAATCTAACAGTGATTAATATTATAACTAATGCTTTAAAAAAGGAATTCATAAAAATTCATTAGAAATCTTTTTCAAATATTATAACATCTGATTTAGGATGTTAAGACCATATCTGTCTCATTCCTACTTCAGGTCTGCTCTTAGAAATCTTTGAATATAAAATGCCATTTGATTCTCTTGCTTTGCATTCTTACTCTTTAGAAGATGGTATCCCATGATTTTATCCACAATGCTGCTGCTGCTGCTGCTAAGTTGCTTCAGTCGTGTCCAACTCCGTGCGACCCCATAGACGGCAGCCCACCAGGCTCCCCCGTCCCTGGGATTCTCCAGGCAAGAACACTGGAGTGGGTTGCCATTTCCTTCTCCAATGCGTGAAAGTGAAAAGTGAAAGAGAAGTCGCTCAGTCGTGTCCGACTCTTAGCGACCCCATGGACTGCAGCCTATCAGGCTCCTCCATCCATGGGATTTTCCAGGCAACAGTACTGGAGTGGGGTGCCATTGCCTTATCCACGATAGTATTCTCTAAGTCAACTTTGTCACATCATGTCAGCCTTTTTCCCATCTTGTCACACTCTTAGCTGTCATAAAGGCAGCTGTTGGTTCCTTGTGATTTTTTTGGCAAATCTTCCTTTCTTAGATTTGTTCAACCTTGTGCTCTTATGAGTCAAAGTTTCAAGTCTGTGGGATGGTAAAGTCTGCATTACCTAGTTAATCCAGTCAGGAAAGATATATGGAGAGATAGCCAATCAATAAAAAGTAACCTGGTAGAGTCAAGCATAGTTAACAATATGGTTATTTATTTCCAGAGCAGCTCAAAAGTGTATATGACTGCTAGAGTTGGGGCACTTTTGACTCAGTGGTAACTGAAAGGATTCTTTAGGAACTCTATGAAAAAGATTAAGACAAAACAGCTTTAGAGGGCTGATAGAAATGTTCTACATCTTGATAGGGATGGTGGTTACATGGTTAAATATATCTGTCAAGAGTCATGGATTCACACACAAAAGTGTGCATGTTCTCCCTGAAAAGTTTAGTAACTACTTTACAAGAGTAACTTTACAATGGAGAAACAGGTCAAACACTACCTCAGCCAGGTGATCAACACTGATAGGCCACATTAATAGTTTATACCTTTGATGTTATATGATACATTTGGGACTTTACCTCTGTGATCTCTTCCCCCAAACCCGGCAGTTCAGTTCAGTCGCTCAGTCGTGTCCAACTCTTTGCAACCCCATGAATCGCAGCAAAAATCCCAACTGAGAGACATTCTACAAAACATCCGGCCAGAACTTCTCAAAGGAGTCCATGTCATCAAAAACAAGGAAAGCCTGAGAAACTGTCACAGTTACGAGTAACCTAAGGAGACATGATAAGTGAATACAATGTGATACCCAACTTATACTCTGGGCGGGATCATGTAACAGAAAAAAATACACTAAATAAAAACTAAAGAAACATGAATAAAGCATGGAATATAGTTATAATAATGTATTAATGTCATTTATTGTGACAAATTAACTTGAAATGCTGATAATAAAGGAAAATGAATGTGAGGATTTCATAACTCTCTTTACTATCTTTGCAACTTCTCTGGAAACCTGAAGCTCTTCTCTTAAAAAGTTATTAAAATCATTTTGAATGAAAGACAAGTATGTAAAAATACATAGGGATTAAAACATATCTGTGAAGGAGGCAGTGTAGTGATCGTGTAATTTATTGTCAAAATCTGAACATGTTTTGAAGTAGAAGAGGATGCTATTAATAATTGTATCAGTACAAGAGGCATAAACTGAGATGTATGGTCCCCCTAAGTATATAAAGTTGTATTAAACATCCAAGTTCTTGTTTCACACTTCCTGCATTTCAATCCAATCTGCCACTTGCTAGTTGAGTAAATTATTTCACCTCACTGAACACTATTTGCAATTTGAGAAAGAGAGTAATATTTACCTTATAAAATTTGGGAGAATTAAAAGAGATGATCAAATTAAAGAGCTTACTTAGCAAATGCCTGGCACATAATCAGTACTCAATAAATGGTAGATGACATCTGAGTATATTTGGACATCAGTAAATTTTGCTAAGGCATGCCTGCATAATTACACCAAATCCTTTCTACTAATGTATCCTCTTTTTTTTTTTTTCATCATAACTGAATAGTGGTCACACAAATATTTACTCTGTAATAGTTCGCTTAGATGTGCTTCGCCAACTTCAGGGTCCCACCCAGGATGTGTTAGGAGACTGAATGACATTTACAGTCATGATGATGAAGATTACCATCATCTCTATCATCATTATCTTTTCCTTTAAGAAACTCTCACTTCTCCTTATCTTGGTGGGTCTGTCAGTATCGTGGCTCCAGCACCCAGCTGCTCAAGTAGTTCATGAACAAAACTGAGGCACATCCTCTAAGATGCAGAGATTGCTCCAGAAATGGGTCTAAGACCAAAGCAGAGTCAGTCAGTGTCATGTGGGGTAAAGAGGTAAATTTACCTTTGGAATCATGACTTCTAATGACGTTAACGTAGATCTGCTAATGGTCTTCTTTGCAACAACGTGAAAAGACATTCCCTGAAGATAAAGCCAACTCAGAAGCAAACACGAGAGGAATACAGAGTTCAGGGGCTCTTTGGACTCCTGAGTCCAGCTGTGCCTGAATGCCTCCCTCAGGCAATTTTTTTCCTACTTAAGCTAGTTTGACAAGAAGGCAATGGCACCCCACTCCAGTACTCTTGCCTGGAAAATCCCAATGATGGAGGAGCCTGGTAGGCTACAGTCCATGGGGTCGCCAAGAGTCAGACATGACTGAAGCAACTTAGCAGCAGCAGCAAGCTAGTTTGAATTGTCTGTTCTGGCACTTAGAGTGAAGAAGCTATAAGTAATAGAGTGAATTTTCGGTTACATTCTATACTTGCCTACAATATAATAGCTTTCATACTATTCAGTTTCTGGAATTGTTTATCATTTTCCCCAGTAGAATGACATCTTAGATAAAGACCGAGGTTGAGAGACTTGGTGTCTAGCAGGTTAGAATCCTCCCTTCCTAGTTGATAATTTGCCAATGTTGGCTGAATAAATAAATTATATAGTTTTTACACAGTTGAGATGAATTATTGGCCCTTCATCATTGGAATCTGCAAGCAGTAGGTGAAGAGAAGGACACAGCCTCTAGCTTGATTCTGGACATTTCCCTCCTCCATTATCATCTCTGTTTCAGTCTGCTATGAGGTCATTTTTCTCTGATGCCTTACTTGTCCTTGAGGAACAAGTCTTGCAAGATAGCACATACCTAATCTTTATTTGTTTATTATTCTTGCTTTAAAGTTCAGGGGGCTTTCCTTGTTGTTCTGTATTAGTCTTTCATCTGTATAGTCTTTTATTTCTATGCATTTATAATTCCTTGCCCAAATTTCCCCAGTGGGAATATTCTCCATACTTAGTAGATCTGTTCCAGTTATAAGTGATAGAAACCTAACACAAACTAGATGAAGCAAAAACAAACAAACAAAAAAGGTGACTTTGTTGATGTATGTTGCTGGACGTTAACAGGAAACCTGAGGTTTAGATATGGCTGGATCCAGGTGTTTAAAGAAGTCTTGAGGCTGTTTATCTTCAGGGTCTGTTTGCCTTTGTATCTTTCTCTTGGTGACTTAATTCTCTCCTGTTGTAGCCAGGCTCTTTGCATTGGAAGGCAAGAAAATCAGTGTCCCAGCTACGTTACAACATCATTACAGGTCAAACCCTAAGGAAACAGAAATCTCTATGCCAATGACCAAAGAACAAATATAAAAACTAAAAGAGTAATCTTGTTGGGCAAAACTTAGTCATGCTTTATACCAGGAAGTAATCAGTCACTAAGGTTGAGAGACTCAAGAGAACTATGTGGGTCACAGAGGAACAGTTCCACACTGGGATTAATATTTGTTTACTAAATGCAAAGTAAAAGAAAACAACCAAGAAATAATTCCCTTTTATTGTAACTAAGGGAAGCTGACTTACAGCTGTCCTTGGTTTTTGGTGGGGCTTCCCTGGTAGCTCAGATGGTGAAGAATCTGCCTGAAATGTGGAAGATCTGGTTCAATCCTTGGGTCAGGAAGATCCCCTGGAGAAGGAAATGGCAACACAGTCCAGTATCCTTGCCTGGAGAATTCTGTCGAAAGAGGGGTCTGGTGGTCTAGAGTCCATAGAGTTGCAAAAAGTTGGATACAACTGAGCGACTAACACTTTGACACTTGGTTGTTGGTAGTAAAGGAGTAGGTTAAGAACAGAAGCTAGACAGAATGCTATAGGTCACTTCTCAAGATAGCCCTTTCTTCATGACTTCTTCCATCTTCCATTCTAAGACACATCTGGGCATCAAAGTGGCAAGCTTAAAACACCATTGCCGGTGGTCCGGTGGTTAAGACTTCAAGCTCCCCATGCAGGAGGCCTGGGTTTAATTCCTGGTCAGGGAACTAGATCTCATATGCCACAACTGAGTTTGCATGCCTCAACTAAAAGATCCTACGTGCTGCAACTAAAACCCTGCACAGCCCCATAAAATAAATAAATGTTGAAAAACATCACCATCGCCATGATTTCCTTTAGAGTTTAACTACCTTGTCCAGACATCAAAGAAAAATATGTAACTCTTCTGCCTATTACTTATAGGGTCACATAAATTTTAAAAAAAAGTTAACAAGAACTGTGTTCTATTAATTAGAATATTAAATATTTTTTGACTCATCATACTCACCAAGCATACGGTCAACTCTCATGTAGCCCACTTCATCTCCTTGCATTAAGGTTTGATTCCCACACCTGGCTCACTTCTTAACAGTCATGATTGTTTTCCTTAGAATTTCTAAAATATCTCAATGTACTGATTAAAATCTTGGAACAACTGTCTACACACAATAACTAACACACGGTAAGATTATCTTCAGCTTGGTGTCTCAGCTCTGATCTGGACTGCACGCTATCTAGAGCAACGGTTCTCACCTAAGGGTACTATTGCTCCCTGGTGGAGATTTGGCATTGTCTGAGACATTTCTGATTATCATTACAGAGTAAAAGACTGTCCTGTCTTCTTGAATCTGGAGGATTGAGGCCAAAGATGTTCTAAACATTCTACAGTACATAGAACAGCAAACAACAAAACAACTATGTCAGTCCAAAATTTTAGTGCTGAGGTTGAGAAACTCTGATCTAGCTGGACAGATTTTGGAGAAAATTTTATTTCCTTACTTAAATTTTTTATAATGTCCAACATGCAGAATATAAACAGGTAAAGAAATACTTACTTGAGGGAAAAATACAGTAGCAAGAGTAATTATTGATGATTGTAATTTTCTTTATAGCTCTTTTCTTTCATCCCTTCTATTTTTTTCAAGCCATCATGTCCTATTAAGGAATTTCAGTTGGGTTCTTAGATCTGTAATAGAACAGAAAAGTGAAATAAAAATCATTAAAATACAAGAAACCAGAATCCTAGTTCTTATTATATCTTTTAGTAGAGTCATGACTTGGGAGAATCATTTAATCCCCTAGAAACAATTTTTCTGACTTTTCAACATGAAATATTTATATTAAATTATTATTTTAAAATAAAATGTTCATCTACTAAAGAAGAACACAATGTAAAAAGAAACTCAAAGAAATGTTATGAGAAACCAGACACTCTATACTATTTTAGCTTGCCTTCTTGCTCCACAATGATACTGAAACTGGGATTCTTCTAGATTTATTTTACTAATCACAGAAATCAATGAATTATATTTCCCTTTCCAGATCTAATGTTTAATTAATAAATCAAGCTTGATCTGTCCTATAATATTTTATAATATTTTGTTCTCTATCAAGAATTAAAGTTTGACCTAATAAAATACTCAAATATATCCTCTTAGAAACCATCAGGTAGTAACATTTCTGAGATAAACAGAGAGGAATCTTGGCTGCTGCTGCTGCTAAGTCGCTCCAGTCATATCTGATTTTATGTGACCCCATAGACGGCAGCCCACCAGGCTCCTCTGTCCCTGGGATTCTCCAGGCAAGAACACTGGAGTGGGTTGCCATTTCCTTCTTCAACACATGTATGCATGCCAAGCTGCTTCAGTCCTGGCCAACTCTGTGCAATCCTATGGGCAGCAGCCCACCAGGCTCCTCTGACCAGCAGGATTCTCTAGGCAAGAATACTGGAGTCGGTTGCCATTTCCTTCTCCAAGGAATCTTGGAGTGTTATTCTAATACTTAAAATCTCAAGAAAAATGCCCATCTAGTGCAGGTGACATTTTACATGAGGGTGCCATTTTGTTTCTGCCAAATTATGTGGAAAGATGGCTTATTCAAGACTTGCCTAAAAGGGACAGTTCCAAAATGCCAAGCCACAGAGCAAACCATGTTCCAGAAACAGGGACAAATGATGGAAGATCACTCCTTATAGCTTTAGATCAGGGACAAGTGATGGAAGATCACTCCTTTAGCTTGATATAAGAAAAAAAGTTCTCACAGAAAAATACTTCTGAATTGAAAAGAAAATTTAAATTATGAAGCAAAATTTTCTTTGTTAACCAGTGGATTTCCCTTTATGCCAAAAATTTCAGATAAGATTTTAGAGTGCCAGAAAATGAGCAGGAATATAGGACCAGGAGAAGTACCTACTGTGAATTTGTTCATCTCTTCTAGTTTGTTGGATGTAATAGTTCATAGTTGTTTCTTATATTCCTTTCCATTTGTGTGGCAGCAGTTGTAATGTGCCCTCTTTCATTTATAATTTTATTTATTTGAATCCTCTTTTTTTTTCTTGATCAGTCTAGCTAAAGATCTGTGTACTTTGTTTATCTTTTCAAAAAATTCAGCTTTCAGAGATCTTGTGTATTTTCCTGTTAGCCTCTCATTAATTCATTTTTGCTCTGATCTTTATTTCTTTCCTCTCAGTAACTCTGGTTATAGTTTGTTCTCCTTTTTCTAGTTCCTTTAGGTATAAAATTAGTTGTTTATTTCAGATCTTTCTTTTTTCTTCATATAGATATTTGTTACTAAAAACTTCCTTCTTAGAACTGCTTTAGATGAATTCCATAAATTTTAGTATATTGTATTTTCATTTTTGTCTCAAGAAATGTTTTCGATTTCTTTTTGACCCACTGGTTGTTCATTAGCATGCTGTTTAATCTCAACATATTTGTTAATTTTTTTTTTTTTCAGTTTTCTTCTTGGCTCATAATATGTTACTCCCTTTGTGGCAAAGCACTTTTGCAAGAATCCCCAGTGATTCTGAATGTCTGATTTTACTGGCATCTTTTAGGTCATATTTTAAGTTTTCTGCAGTATACATGAAACTTTCCATCATTTACTACCTGGCTCTTTGTGTCCCTCAATTTTCAAGGACCCATTTATTATCTGATTCTCATTTTTGTGTGTGTCTTTTTTCCTCCTAATACTCTGTTTCATCTTATAAATACGTCTTCATCAGGACTCCATCGTTGGTTCTATTATTTATTTTGTTTTATCTCCTTTTCTTGTGTGATCTCAATTCACTGTATGCCTTCAGTTATACCTACTGTTTACTGCTGCTGCTGCTAAGTCGCTTCAGTCGTGTCCGAGTCTGTGTGACCCTACAGACGGCAGCCCACCAGGCTCCCCCGTCCCTGGGATTCTCCAGGCAAGAATACTGGAGTGGGTTGCCATTTCCTTCTCCAACACATGAAAGTGAAAAGTGAAAGTGAAGTCGCTCAGTCGTGTCCGACTCCCAGCGACCCCATGTACTGCAGCCCACCAGGCTCCTCCGTCCATGGGATTTTCCAGGCAAGAGTCCTGGAGTGGGATGCTATTGCCTTCTCTGACTGTATACTGCTGCTGCTGTAAGTTGCTTCAGTCGTGTCCGACTCTGTAAGACCCCATATACGGCAGCCCACCAGGCTCCGCTGTCCCTGGGATTCTACAGGCAAGAACACTGGAGTGGGTTGCCATTTCCTTCTCCAATGCATGAAAGTGAACGTGAAAGTGAAGTCGCTATGTCGCGACGCCATGGACTGCAGCCCACCAGGCTCCTCCGTCCACGGGATCTTTCAGGCAAGAGTACTGGAGTGGGGTGCCATTGCCTTTTCTGCGACTGTATACTAATGCCTCTCAAGTCAGTATCTCTAGCCCAGACTCCAGTCCTGAGCCTAAGAATCAAATTTCAGTGGTTCCCAGATACTAGTGCGGCTCTTAGAGACTTTGGGGAGGAATTTTGTATTTCATTTTTTTAAGCTCAGCACTCATTAGTGTGCCTTTATCACTACACACACTTAACATGTGTTAGTTAGATAAAAACTTTCAGCCAAGTTAGCTACATGGCTTAATAATATATCTGAAAGCTTAAAGTTGATTTAGCTTGCCATTGGTTAAATAACTTAATTTCTTTGGCTGTCAGCTTCATCTGAAAATAGTAGAAGATAGATGAGATAATTGCTATGATGCCTATTAGCATTACCTTTCTGTTTCTGTCTCTATTATCTCTTTTAATATGAAAAAAAAATCTTGTTAAAAAAACAACTACAAAAGAAGCCTTAACTAAGCAGTTATGTTATTTCAGATTGAATGCTTTCATTTAATAAACTTTCTAAGTGCAAAATATTAATATGTGTCAGGTACCTGGCTTGTAATTTTATTAAGATGAATAAGTAATACTAGGTATAAGCAGAAAGATAATTCTAAAGAATGTGAGCTACATTTCCATTTTCAGCCTTATATTTTCTTGCAAATGAGTTAAAAAAGTATTCCCCAAAACTTAATTGCAACAAAAAGAAGTTTGGAAAGTGAACTAAAAAACTCACAAAGTCATTGTTAATGGTACCACTAAAGAAATATTTACACTAAAATGTGTTCACAATTTTGAAATGTAATAACATTGACCCTAGTTACAAAGTCTTAAAAGACATTCTTTTGAAAATCTTGTACTATGTTAAACATTAAATATTTCATTTTGTATTTGCTATAAATTTTAAAAAGATAAAGGGAAATCACAAAAATATTGGCCTAATATTGATCAGAAGTGCCAGAATGCAAAATAATGACATCTATTTATTATCAGAGATGAAATGAATGGGCCATTTGGCACACAACAGTTCATAAATGGAAAAAAAAAAAAAAGAATCCATAAAAGCATTGGATGCCATCCTGCTCATAGTATTTCAGAGCTACATATATGAATCAGAACTCTCAGAAGACTGAGAAATATTTAAATTTAACCCTCCAAACACTGTAGTGAAGGACATTAAAAAAAAAAAATAGCAGCTGATGTAGACTGACAATTAGTGATAAGGACACATACTTTTCCAGATATTTTTATATCTTTAAACATGCTTTAAACTATGCAGTAAAATTTTACATAAAATACTGAAGAAAAACTGGCATAAAAATAAATGACATTCGGGAGGAAGTTTGGGGGAGACTGGATACATGTATATGTTATATACACATGTATGGCTGAGTCCTTTGCTATCCACCTGAAACAATCATAACACTGTTAACTGGCTATACTCCAATACAAAATAAATTGTTTAATTAAAAAATAAATAAATTAAGAAGGTTATTGAGTAGGGAATTCCTTAGAAAAGCAAAATAAATGACACAGGGGCCTATTTTTAATAGGTGAAACCCAGTGCTTTTTTCACTGACTCAGTGATCTGGGGGGCCAGTCCCAAAGGACTCTTGCTTGGGCTACCTGGTGGCTCAGACAGTAAAGAATCTGCCTGCAGTGCTAGAGACCTGGGGACGATCCCTGGATTGGGAAGATCCCCTGGAGAAGGAAATGGCAACCCACCCCAGCAGTCTTGCCTGGGAAATCCCATGGACAGAGGAGCCTGGAGGGCTACAGTCCATGGGTCACAGGAGTCTAAACCACCACCAGGCGCTTTTAGTCTTTGTGCTTGGTGGGATTTACCACATGAAATATGGATGCTTGCTTGCCATCCCTCTTCTAGACCCTGTTGCATTCAGGTTCCAGTCATTATTCACCTTGGTCGTCCCAACACATAGCTGAGTAGGTGTCCAGGAAGAAGAGGCTTCAGAAAGCTCCTGGATTCAGTCAAGCTACAAGAAAACAGAAAAGACACATAAATACATGCATGATTGATATTATAGTGCAAAAATGTGTGTAAATTTAGGAGAAGCTCTCTTAAGTGGCCTCAATTTAACTAAACACTTGGATTAACTAAGAATCCTAGTTTTCTTCACAAAATTTATAATTTATGTTCATAAACCAAGGACTGCTCTAGGATACTAAATGATGCTCTGATACTCTCCCATTCCTGTTACCACCAGATAAGCTGCATGCTTACCAGAAATAATTTGTGTTTCTTCTTAAATGTTCCCCAGGTGTCTTTTTTTTTTTAATTGCTTCTCTTATTTATATAATATCATGGCAAATGACCATAGAAAGAGCAGTTCTTTTGAAATCTATGCTTAAAGGTTTCAGAATTCTTAAGCAAGTTACAAAGAAAGTCTTGAATTATGTATAGAAAAGCATAAATTTAAAAAATCAGGCAGTGGAATATAAAATCTATGAGGATTAGTGTTTTGGGTCATTTCACAAATATGTTTGCATTCTCATTTCACTTAAAAAAGACAGACAACCTGGAAATTAAAGATAATGTATTATAAATACAGTTTATACAAGATAAGTAAATTCATGTTTAAAAAAACAAAAACAAACAACAGTAAAAAACAAACAAACAGTAAATGCAGCCCTAATTCAAATGATTGTAAAATGAACAATAGTTAACTTTATACATCTATACTGAACATTTTAAATGACTCCATCTTTAAATTATTTCTATCATTAATTGACCAGTGAGGCCAATCAGAGTAAACAGGAGACTTCTGTTCAGACTAAGCATAATATATGACACGAGGTATCTATTTTTAAAACACCTTTCTAGTACTTCTTACTGGTAAGCTGATTTCTTTCTTTGTATCCATTCTACCATGAAGGTTTGGCCATGAAATGTATTACTTGAGGTAAAAATAGAGCAAGTTCAGCCCAGAATATCACAGTCACTGTTCAGCTTCAAGTATCAATGTTGACTTTTTTTTTCCTATTGGAAAAAATATTCATACCCTAATTATGTTAACAATAATTTCAGAATTTCAAAATTCCAAGGGATCTTGTATCTAGCAAGGTAGAAGCTAGTATCATTTATATACAACCTTTTTAAAAACCTCTTCTTGCAAATTATTTGGAAACTTCTAGAAAGTTATTTTGCTTTGGAGGTCTACTTTTTAAATTGTATGGTGATGCCTCTTCACTTGCCAACTACCCTGAAAGTTCTTCCCTCTGAAAAGGATTTGCTGCCTGTCATTTTCACCTAAGGAGAGAGTGGCTTGATAAGGGATTAGAGATGAAAAGTTCTCAGGTCTGCACAGAATGGGAGAGAGATCTAGAAGGCCTGGTACAAGCCAGTGGAATTGCAGAGGACCGAGAGACAAGACTGCCAGGAGGTTAGGACCAGCATGCTGAGGGAACAGGTAGATTTAGCATGAATGCTTGACATTAACCGTCTATGCCCGGATCTGGAAGGCAAGCATTTCTGAAACTCAGAAGATCTGAAGCAAAGGAAAATCAAGATGGAGCCAGTTTACTGGGGAAAGGGGAACACTGTGTTATGAACAGACTATGAGTTATCCCAGCCTTAAGGTTCTTCTGCAGCAGGTAGAGCAAGATGCGAAGCCATGGCTTAGAGTCTAGTTAAGATTACTTATGGGTCATCTAGAATATATTATGTCAGGAAAGGAAGAACACGTAGACACTAGGTGCTTTCACCAAATCTATGGGCACAAATAGGTAGGTCTGCTCACCTAGAGTGGCCTACATGGGGAAGGGAATGATGCGACACCTACGAGATGAGATCAACAACCTTGACAGTAAGTGTGAACTACGACTCACTGAGTATTCACCTCATAATGAGTTCCATTCACTTAGAAAGTTTAAGGTTTCTTGAAGTACACTTATAGAAAATTAGTGGTGTTACATTTTGTTCTTTCCACATTTGAGTGGAAGCAAAATACACATATACACACACACTTAAAGATACATACATACACACTCAAACATATAAACATACAAATCTAAGAACAGAACATAAAAGTATCTGGGAGGAAAACCATTTTGACTTCTTTGCAGAGAAAAAAAATATTTACTGCACTGACTCTGTGGAAATGTGCATGAATGAAAATGTGGAGTTCTTGCTTTTGTTTTACTTATTAAAATGACTCATGAGCCAGTTTTGAAAACTAGAAACTCTTTAGTATATACCTTCAAAATGTTTTTTAACAGTAATAAGAATTTACATCCCAGAATTAATTATTCTGATATATGTAAATATCAATAGCCTAAAAATATATGGCAGTACTAGAATTGTGGAGAATTATTTTATGTTTGAGGTTAATTCTGGTCTCATTTTCTCATTTTTCAAAGCTCATGGCTTGGGAATCAGGCCAATGAATTCAATAAGAATTACACCATGTTATAGCGAGGCATATTATTGAAAAATTCTATTTTTGATAAAATAGGTAGCATGCTCCAAATAAATTGGACTATCTTCATGAGAGCATAAAAGAATATTTTAAAGAATCAAATGTTTAGCAAATCAATATGTTCATCATTACCAAAAAAATTGATTTTTTTCCCCACAAAAATGTTTACCTGAAAGAAAACGTTAAAAAAAAAATTCTAATCTGAGTGGAATAGAATCATCTATGTGCAAGTTCCCAACTTTGCTATCTTTTTTCTTAAGTTACCCATTGTTTTTAAAAAAATTTCATTTGATGCTGTCAGAGAAATATAGCAGTGAACTTGAAACAAATTCTTAAAATGTAAGTATGCTCTTCTTTAAGAAGAATATTTTGGATCTGATCACTTTCTCCTCACAGTCTTCAATTTAATGGTGCTTGTATATATATATATATATATATTTAGAATATAAGTAATGCTAAGTCTGTTATACCCTATTAGGCACTGAAAGAAAACGTTAAAAAAAAAATTCTAATCTGAGTGGAATAGAATCATCTATGTGCAAGTTCCCAACTTTGCTATCTTTTTTCTTAAGTTACCCATTGTTTTTAAAAAAATTTCATTTGATGCTGTCAGAGAAATATAGCAGTGAACTTGAAACAAATTCTTAAAATGTAAGTATGCTCTTCTTTAAGAAGAATATTTTGGATCTGATCACTTTCTCCTCACAGTCTTCAATTTAATGGTGCTTGTATATATATATATATATATATTTAGAATATAAGTAATGCTAAGTCTGTTATACCCTATTAGGCTAAAGTAAGAATTCCAGGGGCTTCCTAGGTGGCCCATAGGTAAAAAAAATCTGCCTGCAATGTGGAAGATGCAGGTTTGATCCCTGGGCTGGGAAAATCCTCTGGAGAAAGGCATGGCAACCCATTCCAGTATTCTTGCCCGGAGAATCACATGGACAGAGGAGCCTGGCAGACTATAGTCCATAGGGTCGCAAAGAATAAGACATGACTGAAGTGACTGAGCATGCATGCATGCAAGAATTCCAGGCTAACTCCAAAACAATCAAAAACGAATACAGTAATTTCAAGAAAGTTAATTTTGCTAGAATGATTTTTTTTAACTTTTTTACATTCTCATCAATCTTTCCAGACAACAGATACAACATTCTCTAGCTGAAATTTTACTTTTTTCCAAAATACACTTTATTCCCTGAGTTAATGTGGAAACAAAGGCTTATTTTTTCACTAATACTACATGGGGATTTCCCTTATAGCTCAGTTGGGAAAGAATCTGCCTGCAATGCAGGAGACCTGGGTTCGATTCCTGAGTCAGGAAGATCTCCTGGAGAAGGAAATGGCAACCCACTCCAGTATTCTTGCCTGGAGAATCTCATGGACAGAGGAGCCTGGTGGGCTACAGTCCATGGGGTCGCAAGAGTTGGACACGACTGAGCAACTAAACCATCACATTTTCCAAGCAGTCATGGTCTCCTATGAGGTCAGTAGAATAGTTCAGAAGTATAGCATGTTGTACTGACTTGGTTCTCGCTACAGCTATTAAATTCAATCATCCTCCCCCACACCTCAGAAGTTATACATTCAAATTTTACTACGTATTAGCAATTAGACCTTAAATAAAATGGAAACCATTCCAGTTCCCATGGAGCAGAGTGACAAAAAGAAGAGCACAATTTAAACAACAACAACAACAACAAAATCTTAATAGTTCTTAGATGAAAATGCAATATATTTCAGATGAGGTGCACAGGGAAGCATCTCCAAGTAAGAGACATGTCAAGTAGGACATAAACATGAAAAGGGACTGATTACAAAAGAGGCTGTGGAGGTAGAACAAACAAAAATGAAGGAGAAAGGAAGACAAAGAAAGGCTGATAGGAAGGCATGCAGGTAAGGAAAGAAAAAAAAGAAGGGAGGGATGGAAGAAAGAAAGAAAATGATGTTCTATCTGAGGGAAAGTGTGATGCTAGGTGTTAGAAAAGAGATCGGAGCACAGAACTAAAATCGAAAGAGAGTCTGCAATGATGAGCAAGGGGGAAGTGATACCAGATGACTCTGGAACACCAGTCAGCAACAAGGACATGGTAGTCATGAGAAGGCTTTTTATAATAGCCAGGACATGGAAGCAACCTAGATGTCCATCAGCAGATGAATGGATAAGAAAGCTGTGGTACATATACACAATGGAGTATTACTCAGCCATTAAAAAGAATACATTTGAATCAGTTCTAATGAGACGGATGAAATTGGAGCTGATTATACAGAGTGAAGTAAGCCAGAAAGAAAAACACCAATACAGTATACTGACACATATATATGGAATTTAGAAAGATGGTAATGATGACCCTGTATGCGAAACAGCAAAAGAGACACAGATGTATCGAACAGTCTTTTGGACTCTGTGGGAGAGGGCGAGGGTGGGATGATTTGGGAGAATGGCATTGAAACATGTATACTATCATGTAAGAAACGAAGCACCAGTCTATGTTCAATACAGGATACAGGATGCTTGAGGCTGGTGCTTGGGATGATCCAGAGAGATGATAGGGGGTGGGAGGTGGGAGGGGGGTTCAGGATTGGGAGCTCATATACACCCGTGGCAAATTCATGTCAATGTATGGCAAAACCAATACAGTATTGTAAAGTAAAATAAAAATAAAATTAAAAAACAAAAAAAATAAAAAGCAGAGACATTACTGCCAAAAAAAAAAAAAAAGTAAGAGCTGCTGATTTTTGAAATATCAAATGTCTGAGAGGGCAAAAAGAAATGAGTTATTTGTCATTATTTAAGACTTCTGTGGTCACAGCCTTCTAATGTATTAGAATCCTTTCTAGCACAAACACTTCTCTGCTCTGTCTAGCTTTGATACTCTCCCTACTAGGAATTCCTAATAACAAACGCCACTATACAAGCACAGTAGAGTGTGTATGTGTGTGTGTGTGCTGCGGGGCAGTGGGGGGGGCAGTTCAGAAAATAACAGTGTCTTTGTTTGTTCATTTGTTTGTTTTCCCAATAGGAACAAGAATGTTCTGAGGTTCAAGGGTCCAGGCACATACAGTTCAACAGATTTTCTTTGGATCAAAGGGCATGCCTACCACCTACATCTACTTCATGGTTCTCTCATTGTGGTCCAGAATAGCCACAGGCCATGAATTTTAACAGCTGTGTTTTCCTCCTATAGTTATATAATGACTGCTTCCACAATTCTTCCTCTTCTCTGAAAAACTCTGAACCCACAGTCTAATCTCCCACCCTCCTTGGCGTCAACTAACAAACATAGTTTATACTCTATTAATAATTTTTACTTCTTTTCCCCCATTTTTCCAAATACCACTTTTCTAAAGAAGAGAGGCTAAAGGCAAAGGAGAAAAGGAAAGATATACCCATTTGAGGGCAGAGTTCCAAAGAATAGCAAGGAGACATAAGAAAGCCTTCCTCAGTGATCAATGCAAAGTAATAGAGGAAAACAATAGAATGGGAAAGACTAGAGATCTCTTCAAGAAAATTAGAGATACCAAGGGAACATTTCATGTAAAGATGGGCACAATAAAGGACAGAAATGGTCCATACCCAACAGAAACAGAAGATATTAAGAAGAGGTGGCAAGAATACACAGAAGAACTATACAAAAAAGATCTTCATGACCCAGATAACCACGATGGTGTGACCACTTACCCAGAGCCAGACATCCTGGAGTCTGAAGTCAAGTGGACTTTAGGAAGCATCACTATAAACAAAGCTAGTGGAGGTGAAGGAATTCCGGTTGAGCTATTTAAAATCCTAAAAGATGATACTGTTAAAGTGTTTCACTCAATGTGTCAGCAAATTTGGAAAACTCAGCAGTGGCCACAGGACTGGAAATGGTCAGTTTTCATTCCAATCCCAAAGAAAGGAAAAGTCAAAGAATGTTCAAAATACCACACAACTGCACTCATCTCACACACTAGCAAAGTAATGCTCAAAATTCTCCAAGCCAGTCTTCAAAAGTATGTGAATCAAGAACTTCCAGATGTTCAAGCTGGATGTAGAAAAGGCAGAGGAACCTGAGATCAAATTGCCAACATCTGTTGGATCATCAAAAAAGCAAGTGAGTTCCAGGAAAAACATCTATTTCTGCTTTATTGACTATGCTAATGCCTTTGACTGTGTAGATCACAAAAACTGTGCAAAATTCTTAAAGAGAGAAATACCAGACCACCTTACCTGCCTCCTGAGAAATTTGTATGCAGGTCAAGAACCAACAGTTAAAACCAGACATGGAACAGACTGGTTCCAAATTGGTAAAGGAGTATGTCAAGGTTGTATATTGTCACCCTGTTTACTTATTTAACTTATATGTAGAATACAACATGCAAAATGCCAGGCTGGATGAAGCACAAGCTGGAATCAAGATTTCCGGGAGAAATATCAATAACCTCAAATACGCAGATGACTCACTCTTATGGCAGAAAGCGAAGACAAACTAAAGAGCCTTTTGTTGAAAGTGAAAGAGGGGAGTGAAAAGGCTGGCTTAAAACTCAACATTCAACTAAGATCATGTCATCTGGCCCCGTCACTCCATGGCAAACAGATGGAGAAACAGTGGACAGACTTTATCTTCTTGGGCTCCAAAATCACTGCAGATGGTGACTTCAGCCATGAAATTAAAAGACACTTGCTCCTTGGAAGAAAAGCTATGACCAACCTAGACAGCATATTAAAAAGCAGAAACATTACTTTTCTGACAAAGGTCTATCTAGTCAAAGCTATGGTTTTTCCAGTAGTCATGTATGGATGTGAGAGTTAGACTGTAAAGAAAGCTCGCTGCTGAAGAATTTCTGTGGAGTTGGAGAAGCCTCTTGAGAATCCCTTGGACTGCAAGGAGATCCAAACAGTCCATCCTAAAGGAAATTAGTCCTGAATGTTCTTTGGAAGGACTGATGCTGAAGCTGAAACTCCAATACTTTGGCCACCTGACTTGAAGAACTGACTCATTGGAAAAGACCCTGATGCTGGGAAAAACTGAAGGCAGGAGGAGAAGAGGATGACAGAGGATGAGATGGTTGGATGGCATCACTGACTTGGTCTTGAGTTTTAGCCAGCTCCGGGAGTTGGCAATAGACAGGGAGGCCTAGTGTGCTACAGTCTATGGGGTCGCAAAGAGTTGGACACAACTGAGCGAATGAACTGAACTGAACTGAACTGAAAGCAGAGATTATTAAATAAATTATTTCCAAGAAGATTCAGAAATGATTGTATTATCAAATAGTTTTAAGGGGATTCATTTTTGAGAAATGTATGAATTCTGGAAGGGGTCAAATCATGATGAGTTCCTAATTATGGCGTTGAAAAATTTGGCATTTAATACAATAAATTAGAGGTTCAACCTGTTTTTGGAGAAAAAGAAAACAAAACAAAACATAGTTACTGCAAGCACTACAAACTGGTACAATTAATAAAAGTTCAATCATTCAAGGTTTTTTTTATTCTTTATTTTATTACTATTATAAATAATTATAAAATATAATGTGCTATGAAGTTTCTTTGTATTCATTAATTGTATTTACACTTAATAACCACTGGAGTTCAGCAATATTTCATTAGATTATTTTTCATTTTGTTAGGTCAGATTTCAGTATCTAAAATATGAGTGCCGTAACTGAAATTTCTACTAATGAAGACATTTAATTTTTGGAGACATGTTGTCTCCCCCATTTTCCTTCCAGTGCTTTGCTTAAGCTATTTCCCACATAAGATAATTTTTTCAGAGCCTGAATTAGGGTAAGTTTTATACAAACAAAAATTTCATTTCGGATACACAATGAGGACTATGTTAAAATTGTCAGCAGCAATAAATGAAATGCAGTCAGAGCAAACAGCAGGCTGAGTTTGCCTGTCCTTTGTGTGCCATGTTTTCATCTTTCCCACAGTCTATAGGTGTCTCTACAGAGGCTCCAAATAAATCATTATGTAGTCTTAGTATTCCGAAAATTACAAGGAGTGAGGAATTATCAATGTCAAGATTTTTTTTTTAAACTACATAAGAATCCAAGGCTGATACAGTCTCTCTCTGAATGTGGTTCCCAACAGGAAGTCAATGTGTACTTCATGCCTAGGCTTGATCTAAGCAATTACCTCTTGGCTGGAGTCAGGATGAGCAGATATTCAGGTGTCATGGCAACATGACACTGAGAATAGAGTGGCATTTGGTGATTGGATCAAACAAAACACTTATCTTCGATTCATGGTTCTGTCATGTATCCTGGGATGAGTTAAGAAATTAGTGTGTTCCCTTTCATTTGTCGAAAGGGTGGGTGAAATCTCTGTGGGTGATTGTTTCTTTAGGAACTGGAAAATTCACTACACCAGAAATGTGGCAGCCATCCTAAATTGTTTATAAGATAAATTAACTTGGACAATATCAATATAACTTCTGCTTCAGGTGATCCAAAAGTAATGACAATTTGGATCAAAAAGTATAAATTCAAATGTATTTGAGTTAAGAGGCCTCATAATCACTAATAGAAACTTCAAAAATATTTTATTCATGCAAGAAAGGTGTCTAAAAGATTTTATGTTTCTTTCTAATCAGGTTGTAATGCCCTTTCTCCTGTTAAATACTCTGAAAATGATATGCTAGCAGTCATTTACACCTTATAATGAATTAGAGTCATCATGTCTTTCCAGCCAAGGGAATACAGGATTCTATTGAGAATGCATTAAGAATTTGTCTCCTAGTGAGGAAACCATAGAAAATGGAAAACAAAAAGTAGAATGGAAAAAAGAAATTAAAAAAGAAGAAGGAACATGGAGGTGGGAGGGTAAAAGTACTTCAGGGTAATAAAAAATTTGTTGTTTTTTTTTTTGAGCATGAGTGGCAAGTGTGGTGCTATTAACTTGCATGTCCTAATGCCCTTTGATTCCTGAGTCTTAGTCAGGGTCGCAGATCAATTCTAAGATGTGTCCTGAAACTTCTACTCTGAATTTTCTTGTTACCTTGGGATCCTTCATCATTTGCATCAGCAAAGATATAGAATTAGAGGTTCACCTGATAATATCAAGGTAGCTAGAACATCACTGCACAAATAGTAACTTTCAGAGAAAAGACTTTGTGAATCGAGTATTAAATTCCTGATATAAACAGAAGACTTAGAATGTTAACCTAATTTGCTCTAAACACCAGAACAACAGAACAAGAAGTCCTTTTTAGTTCTAACTATCATTAAAATTAGTTCCTGGGTTGGATTTTATGCTGATAAATGAACTGTCCTCTAGCCCTGTGCCCAACCTCAGGCAGGAAGGGGGTGGAATAATGTGAAAATAAGATTTATCATTTAATCAGCACAAGCTATTATTAATTATAATAACATTTTAGGTTGTCCTTGATTTCCGGCTGCATAAAAACTGCATTTCCATTAACAAGCAATTATACCAAAAAATGTCATTTATTTGTACTATGATGCATTTAGAAATTATGGATATAATTATAAGGGAAACATGCTACCTGCTAAGTCACTTCAGTCGTGTCCGACTCTGTGCAACCCCATAGAGGGCAACCCACTAGGCTCCCCCATCCCTGGGATTCTCCAAGCAAGAACACTGGAGTGGGTTGCCATTTCCTTCTCCAATGCATGACAGTGAAAAGTGAAAGTGAAGTTGCTCAGTCGTGTCTGATTCTTAGTGACCCCATAGACTGCAGCCTACCAGGCTCTTCCATCCATGGGATTTTCCAGGCAAGGGTACTGGAGTGGGGTGCCATTGCCTTCTCCCAAGCTAGGAAGCCCATCAATTAGTTTAGACCCTTCAAACTTTTAAGTGCTAAGCAGTTCTCTTAGTACTTGTAGAACAAGCAAACTTTGCTGGATATAACCTTCAAACTGCTTTGACTTCTAAAATTCTTCCTGAGTCTTTAAGAAAACAAAACAATCATGGAATCCAAGAGGCCACTGATGTCTCAACATTCTGGACATGATGAGTAACAGTAACACTTTTATCTTCCACCTGCCAATTCCGAAGCACAGACCATGAATGACACAAAGCAGTCAGCCTCACTAACTGTTGTGCAATTGTCTATATTAATCAATAATATCTGAGATGAAAGCCAAGTGCAGAAACTGAATGTGTTCCTTTCTCTTTCTGACATCAAAAATTATCTTGTTCTCAAAGAAGCTGCAGGACAGATATGTGTGGCTCAGTGGGATGCCCCCCAACGTCTGGGATGCTTATTTTTTCATGGAGATCACCTTTTGGCTGTGAATGACCTGAAGCCCCAGGGCCTGGAGGAGGTCTCCTTGTTTCTCAGCCGGTCCATCTGGAGGGAGAAAGTAAAACTCACCATCGGTCCTATCCCAAATTCAGAGAAATTTCACACAATAGCCTGTACGTGCTCCTTACAAGACCGAGGTGTTAAACCTCTTCAACTGGTTGCATCTGTACTGGAGAGGACACTGAAAAGGACTCCAGCCATTAAAAGGGGTCAGCAGGAAAGATCTGGAGAGCAGCGTGCTGGGGCCCACCACCGCCAAGCCAGGACGGGCTTTGGACTCTGTGCTGGACTCTAGCCCTCACCACTGTGTGACACCAGGCAGCCAGCACACCTCTCTGAATTTCTCCATCTGCATCTTAACAATGGAAATAACCCTCCCCTCTCTGGCTTTAGCATCAGGGATGCTGAGAGGGCTAAATGGAATAATGTGTATGGAACCCAGTGAACATGTAAGGCCTTATTATCTCAGACTTTGTCCCAAACACCACAGACAGAGATCGGGTAAGTTTCTCATCTAAAATGCTCTCTGTGTTCTCTGAGGTCATGGTCCACACAATCTCTTCTTTGTTAGGGAATGGACAGTTGGAAATACTCATTCTGGGAAGCCAAGATTCCCCAGGGGGAAGGGAAACATAAGGATATTTATAATATTTTTTAATTTGAGAATTCTGAACTACATTATAAATTATTGCTATTGTCCAACATAATACAAACTAAAAGGGTTATAACTAATTCATCTAAGTCGTATTCTCAAGTTGGAAATTAAAATCTTCTCAGATTAGAAGCACCTAACTTGAAAAAATTCAAAACATTTTCTAAATAATCTTATTTGCCTTCATATCACACTTGTGAAATTTTCATCCTCTATTTTACAAGAAAAAAAATGCTCTCATTTCCATAGTGAACTTTACTCACTTCTATTATCTAATTTTATCTTCATAACATCCACATGCTAGACTGAACAGGCATTAATATTTCCATTATATATGGATAAAAAAGAGGCTAACTGTGTGCTCTTCTCAAAAGCACGTGAGAAACTGGAAGATTCACATTTAGATTGTGGATCTCCATCTCTAAGGCCAAAGTTTTTTTTTTTTTTTTTAATCAAATCATAAAACACAGAAGGCTATATGACTTGCTCAAGACATTGTCAGAGCAATAACAAGGAAACTGCATTTCAGGATTCCAACTTAAGTATGTATAACAATCACAGAGTTCTGATTAAAAATGAAACTTGCCAAGTTTTATTCCCAGGGATTCCAATTTGACAGTTTCGCTTGTGGCCTAGGAATCGGCCTATTTAACAAGATTCAACAAGGACGGAGGAGCCTGGTAGGCTGCAGTCCATGGGGTGGCAAAGAGTTGGACACAACTGAGTGACTTCACTTTCACTTTTCACTTTCATGCACTACCAAGCTAGGAAGCCCATCAATTAGTTTAGACCCTTCAAACTTTCAAGTGCTAAGCAGTTGAAAAATCCAACCCAGGAACTAATTTTAAAGGAAATGGCAACCCACTCCAGTGTTCTTGCCTGGAGAATCCCAGGGATGGGGGAGCCTGGTGGGCTGCCGTCTACGGGGTCACAGAGTCAGACATGACTGAAGCGACTTAGCAGCAGCAGCAGCAGCAGCAGGAACACCTTCTGATAGTGACAGACAGTAGACCGCAAGCTGAGAGACAAATGGCCCTGCAACCAAAGTCACAGCTTTTAGTTTATGAATCAGAGAAGCAAATTTGTTGTGAACGCTGGGAAGTTTCTATGGTTGCCCTACAGAATTTACTCCCCAGGGGATTTTCTTCCTGTAAGATATCTACATTTGTATCATTTCTGTATATCAATGACAATCTATCTTACTGCTAAATGAATCTTACCTATTATAACATATATATGCAATAAATATATCAAACATGCATTATAAATTATATTTTAGATATAAATGTGCTAATATATTTATTTATAAATACATTTCATTCATAAATGTATATTTCTATTTCTATTTATTTTATTACTTTTACTTTTAATACATTTATCTCCTGGAGAAAGAAATGCCAACCCACTCCAGTATTCTTGCCTGGGAAATCCCCAGACAGGCTGTACAGCATGGGGTCACATGACTGAGCTATTAAACAATAGTATATTTATAATATTTTCATATTACATATTTGTTAAAAGCAGATA
This sequence comes from Oreotragus oreotragus, assembly GCA_006410675.1. NCBI lineage: Eukaryota > Metazoa > Chordata > Mammalia > Artiodactyla > Bovidae > Oreotragus > Oreotragus oreotragus. The sequence continues at coordinate 185,009 of SJYX01013689.1, forward strand.
ATGCTTTCTTTTGAGAGATACAAGTTAATATGGTCTGAACACTCTGTGCTTTATAAACATTTTGCACTATATACAAATGTTTGCAGTATTTAATTCTTACAACGGCCCTCTAAGGTCTTTGCTGACACTATCCTCATTTTTCAGATGAGGACACCAATGCACACAAAGTTTAAATGACTTTCCCAGGCTTCCACAACTTGATACTGGGGGAGCTGAGATTTAAGCCAAGCAGCTTAGTTTTTAGGAGTAAAATGGTATTGATACAGACCTAATAAAGTGTCAATAAAATGCAAGAAGTTATAGTAAAAGAGGAAAACTCCACGTATCAGAAATATTTCTACTTAAGATTCACTTCATATTGAAATGAATAGGGACTATTCTTTGCTCTTTGGCTTATATTGAGTTTACTGCACTACTGCTGCTGCTGCTAAGTCGCTTCAGTCATGTCCGACTCTGTGCGACCCCATAGACGGTAGCCCACCAGGCTCCCTGTCCCTGGGATTCTTCAGGCAAGTACACTGGAGTGGGTTGCCATTTCCTTCTCCAATGCATGAAAGTGAAAAGTGAAAGTGAAGTCACTCCATTGTGTCTGATTCCCAGTGACCCCATGGACTGCAGCCCACCAGGCTCCTCAGTCCACGGGACCCTCCAGGCAAGAGCACTGACTGGAGTGGGGTGCCATTGCCCTCTACGAATTACTGCACTGCTGCTGCTGCTGCTCCTAAGCTGCTTCAGTCGTGTCCGACTCTGTGCGATCCCATAGATGGAAGCCAACCAGGCTCCTCCATCCCTGGGATTCTCCAGGCAAGAGTACTGGAGTGAATTGCCATTTCCTCTCCAACTGCACTACTACATAGGAGCAAATGCAAAAGAAAAAAAAAAAGAAAGAAACAACAAACCTGATACATGTACACTGCATTTCAAGAGTTAAATAATGCCAATTTTTTTTTAATCTTAAAAATTCAACAAGGCTGAAATTTTCACCTCTTACACAGGGGAAAGAGGTGAGAGTGAAATACCTATTTCATTATCAGAAAAAGGTAGAAAGTGCTCTGGACTTGAAGTCAAAGCTATGGTTCCCCATACCCTTGTTTGCCAGATTTATGCACTACAGTAAGACATTTATTTCTTTGTGTCTCATAAATGTGAGTTTTAAGCACATTTATACTAGATTTGGGTACTGGTTTAAATAACACATATAAAATTTCTGGACAGAGCTCATGTTCCACAAGTGCTTCATAATGCTGGTTTCTACCCTAGGATTCCATTGACTAAGAAGTTAGCTTTCAGGAGTATAGAAAATTTCTTTGGAGGTAGAAGATAATGTTCCAAGGTAGACCTTTTCCCCAGAGCAGATTTTGTCTGAAATAAAAATTTGTAATCCATTGCTTACAAAACAAAGTTGGTGTTTACTTTTCATTTTCTCTTAAATTTGAAAGACTCTTGATTTCTTTCAAGAATTCCTTTTGTTTGTAGGACTGTATGCAGCTCTATTTCTGCTACCAGATATAGCACTTTCAACTTGACAATCATCAGATCACCTCACTCTCACTATAACCTTGTGAGATAATTACTACTATTCCAATTTTCATAGTTAAAAAAACTGAGATTCAGGAAAGAAAAGTGACATTCTGCTATCAAATTCTGTTCTTTCCTTATCCCATAACCCAGGTTTCCGAAGTCCATGCCGCAGAAATCTTTTCTGGTTAAATAAGTGAAACATAATTTCTTAAGAGGCCCTTGGGTATCTTCCAGGACTTCTAAGATGTTGACAATTCAGGCCAGTGACCATCATACCAGGAGTGATATCTGAAGTCAGTCAGCCCTTCCTGTAGCTGACAAAAAGTCTGGAAAAGCTAGAGTCTGAGTATTTTAGCTGCAGTAGTAAAGAGCAGGCTTCCCTGGTGGCTAAGTGTGAAGAAGTCACCTGCAATGCAGAAGACCCAGATTTCATCCCTGGGTCAGGAAGATCCCCTGGAGGAGGGCATGGCAACTCACTCTAGTATTCTTGCCTGGAGAATCCCACAGACAGAGGAGCCTGGCGGGCTATAGTCCATAGGGTTGCACAGAATCAGACATGACTGAAGTGACTTAGCACACATGCATGCATGCATGCAGGGCAGGCTCTGCCTAATAAGATAGGTGATATACCTAACTCCAGAAAGGAGGTTTAGATGCTGAATATCCAAAAACTGATAAGATGCACTATGTATTATATTTGACACTAAGCTTATGTGCAAAGATGAAAGAAATTAATGCAAGATGTTTACATTGATTTTTCCTTCTACATTTAAATATCGTTGTTGTTCAGTGGCTCGGTAGTGTCCAACTCTTTGTGACCCCGTAAACTGTAGCATGCCAGGCTTCCCTGTCCTTCACTATCTCCCAGAGTTTGCTCAAATTCATGTCCATTGAATCGATAAGGCCATTCAACCATCTCATCCTCTGTTGCCCTCTTCTCCTCTTGCCTTCAATCTTTCCCAGCATCAGAGTCCTTTCCAGTGAGTCAGCTCTTTGCATCAGGTGGCCAAAGTACAGGAGATTCAACTTCAGCACCAGTCTTTCCAATGAATATTCAGGGTTGATTTCCTTTAGGATTGATTGGTTTATCTCCTTGCTGTCCAAGGGACTCTTGAGAGTCTTCTCTAACACCACAGTTCAAAAGCATCAATTTTTCAGCATTCAATCTTCTTTATAGTCCAACTCTCACATCTATACATGACTACTGGAAACACCATAGCTTTGACTGTACAGATCTTTGCTGGCAAAGTGATGTCTCAGCTTTTTAATATACTGTCTAGGTTTGTCATAGCTATTCTTCCAAGTAGCAAGTGTCTTCTAATTTTGTCTGCAGTCACCATCTGCAGTGATTTTGGAGCCCAAGTAAATGAAATCTGACACTGTTTCCATATTTTCCCCATCTATTTGCCATGAAGTGATAGGACCGGATGCCTATAAATACTATAAATATTAAAGTCATTTATATACAATGACCAAATGTATTTGTGTGCTTATTCCAGTGTACATATGTATATGTGTATATATGTTTAAAATATCAGTGTCTAGCCATTTCCCAGTTATTGGTTAAATACATAAAGATTATGACAAAGCAAACATAGTCTGGCATTTAAAGAACTGAGGTTTAAGTACTGACACCTCCACTTGCTCTGTGATCTTGTTCAGGTTACTAGATCTCTCTAAGATTCAGTTTCCATGTATAAAATGGAGATGTAAATGCATTAATCAAAGAGAGTTATAAGAATAAAACTACAGTGCCTCAATGCATTGTACATAAGGTGTTCAATATTTGGAAGCTTGAAAGAATAAAGCAAACAGGACAATGTATTATTTTCCGCAGACAAATGTATATACATATAATTGGAGCACTATCACATTCAAAAGTGCTTTGTGAGAAGAGGAAATGATTAGGGAAAACTCTAATGAAAAGGAAAATTGATATTTGGGCTCAATCTGGAAAGACGATTGATAAAATTGTTAATAGATTTTGAAACACGTGCCAAGTGTGGAAAGACTTAAGACTTGGAATAGTGCCGCCTTTCTGCGTGCTTTTTAGCTCTCAAACAGGAAATAAAAGGTGAGACATTATAACCTCTAGGCCCATTCCAACTCTGACCTGTTATTACTATTTAGTTTTAGGCTTTTGATCATCTACCTTTGATACCTTAAATCTGTAAAATTTTACTTTCAGGCCAGAAATAAGTATCCAATGGCTAATGTGGCCATTTGGGTCTTATTTTTATAATGTTGAAGTTCCTTCCATCACCTGTACAGCACCAAGAGAGATGGGTGCCTTTTCTTAGCATCATAAACACCCTTTCTTCTCCCAGTATGACTTCTGGTAATGCTGCATGGCCACCATGCAGTAAATGTTTACTGAGAATGGCATGAATGCTTTTTCTTTTCTTTTTTCAAACAAATCATGAATTTGAGAGACATTATTAAATATGTAGTTCATCCTGTGGAAAATGCATGGTACTCATAGTCAACAAGTGACAGCTGATTAAATGAATTAATATGTTAATTTAAATGTGGGAAAAAGTTGGACACAGATCAGTGTATCAATTCCTGGATGAGTGACAGGGGAAAAAAATCATTCTTTGCTATAAACAGGCTCTCTTGCTTTCTAAAAGGACATATATTTTATATTTCTGAATGGAGTGAGGATGAGAATCCTGACTGAAGAAACCAAGAGAGATGATTTAAGGATAGGCAGTGTGTGTGTGTGTTTGTGTGTATGTGTGTGTGACACTGTGAGTGTGTGTGTGTGTGTTTCGGGGGAGGAGAGAGGTGGGAAGGTAAAGAAAGCTGCAACCAGCTACACTGACTGCAAAGGCTGCAGAGAAAGGAAATAGAAAAAAACTGTTTGTGTAAAGGTGAGGTAAATAGAGGAAACTTGAAGAAAATTAGGATAATTTCATAAAGTCTGGCCATATGGTGTCTGATATAGATTGCTTTTCATGGGTCTTCATGGAATAGTCAGTAAAAACTTCAATCCTATTTAATACAGGGTAGCATTGGCTATTCCTAGGATATGTCAAAATGCTTAGGTTTGCTTCTCAGAAGGCAATGAGAGCAGAGGTTGACACATTCAGGATATGGATGCTAACAGCGTTATTTGCTCCAGGCAGTCCCACAGACACCAAGCTCATGTGCCTTTTATATCAGCTTTTTTGATTTTTAATGTTATTCAACTGCAAAATAAAAGTTACTACATTACCCTGGCCCTCACACCTGCCTCTCTCCTTCTGCACAGACACACAAGTCTCACCACACCATAACACTTAACCTGTGCATCCCTAGAGGGGCCATGCTGGTCAGAGACCACAGAGAGCTTTCACCTCAAATCTCCTGAATGTCAAAGAAGCTTTAAATAAAATGAGATGGAAGTGGGAGAGAATCATCTGAAGGGAGTGTTTACTTTGAGATTTGCACTCATATTTTAAGCTTTTTGCATGTGTCAACAAATATTACAGCTATCTGACTTGGAATCGGAATGTTTTACTGAAGAAAGGATGAGTAGTTTACACGTTTTTAAAACAGAATATGTACTGGAAAGAGAGTTGCAATAAATATTTAAAAATACTAGATTTAAGCATGTGTGAATCAGCAGCTTAAAGACAGAATGTTAATATAGCTACAATAAATTCAAATTAAGTCCACCTGTATATTTGCTAACTGATGGTCAAAGTGGTTAAACATTCCAAATTGTTTTTAAAAAATCTAAAATGGAATGGATGATAGTTATTTAAGATTCAAGATAAGAATGAAAGATTTTTTAAAAGCACACTTATTGGATAATCTATGAGAATCTCACTCCATTGAATAAATATACAAACACATTTCTGCATGCAAGCTATACATTTTGAGAAAGAGAATCTTTTGGGTGATAGTGTTAGCTTTGCTGCATTTATACAAACTTAAATAAAATGATTTATTTGAAAAATATATTTTAGCTCAACCTTTCCAGTTATTCAGATTCACCCTGTCTTCTTCCTAAATAACTCAAATTAGTGATATCCTACTATTTCGTTTATTTATTTGTCCATCAAATATTTATCAATGTGGTACTGCTGAAGCATTTTGCATAGCACCAATACAACACAAAAAAATAGATCAAAACTCTCTCTCCTCTTAAACTCACTAGATACCAGGACAGATGGAAATGAAAATGAAACACACGCAAATGAATATTTATCTAATACCTTCTACGTGCCTGATACTATTATATATACTAAAGGTAATGAAACACAAATGCCCCATTCTTCATGACCTTTTATTAAAGAGGGTTTGTTAAGTCCTAGAATGTAAACTAATGGAATGCATTATGAAAAACAAAAATAAAAAATGCTTTACTTTCTATGTAAAATATTATTGAATCCCAACTGAAATCATCTTCAACAACTTATGTTATTGCTATAGTATCCCAAAGGATATTGTACAGTGCACCAGAAAAGATGCCAGTCAAGAGTCAGAGGTCACCTGTGACATGAGGTTAGGCTGTGCCATTGAGGTGAAGTGTGAGTCGCTAAGTGTCCAACTCTTTGCGACACCATGAGTAGCCTACGAGGCTACTCTGTTAATGGAATTCTCTGGGCAAAAATGCTAGAGCAGGTTGTTATTTCCTATTCCAGGAGATCTTTCTGACCCAGGGATCCAACTCCAGTCTCTCACTTTGTGAGCAGATTCTTTACCATCTGAGCCACCGGAGAAGTCTTTGTGCAATTAGGTCAGTGATTTAACATACTAGGTCCCACTTTATTCATCAGTCTTACCTGTAATGTGAGAGGAGGGGTCAAATAGCATCTAAGATCTCTCTAATACCAAAGTCGGTGTTTCTGAAAATGATAGGCTTCATCCAATTCAAACTTGCCAGTTGGGATAACTTCAAACACTATGGAGCCACTGAGACCTGAGGAATTTTGTTAATACAACATAACTGAACCATCCTAAATGATATGGGGACTGTATTGGCAAAATAACTGTCTTGCCAATAGGTCTGTTCTTGTCTTCATTCTTTCCAAATAAAGCTCAAAAGATTTACTCTCACTAATTTATGGCTATTACCAAAAAAAGAGAGATTTGATCTTTTTCTGTATATAAATTGCTTGCACTTATTAAGATTTTCAAACTGAAAATTATGCTTTTACCTTTCACTCTTCTACTAAATTTGTTTGATTTGGGTAAATTATTGGAACAGTAACATTTAAACATATTTACTCAAAGGGTGGGCTTATCTGATGTCTTAGCGGTAAGAATCCATCAGCCAAGTAGGAGACATGTGTTCGATCCCTGGGTCAGGAAGATAACCTAGAGAAGGAAAATGCAAGCAGTTCCAGTATTCTTGTCTGGGAAATCCCATGACAGAGGATCCTGGTGGGCCACAGACATTGGGATTGCAGAGCTGGACACAACTTAGCAAATCAACAACAATAGCAGCTCAAAGGTTGTAGTAGCAAGGGGCTGTAAAAACTCAGCAGAGATAACTATAGATGCTGGACCTAGCATTCCTATTTTGATTCCTCTTTCTTCCCATGAAGACTATGTCACCTCTTTGTAACACTTTTCAGACCAATTACACATCCTTCTAGATATAATAATTCCAAAGTCCTTGAGTATTAGAGTTGTCAAGTCACTATTATCTTCCAGAAGTATCCTCCACCACGTGAAAATGCCAAGCCTGGATCAGGCTGACTCATTCAGAACCTGTCTGTTCATAAACCACCCACCCTAACATGTGGAACTCCAACACCAAGCTGGAGGCTCCCACACATCAGACTCTGGTTAACAAAATCCAACCCACAGTGTAACACTTGCCAGTGACAATATTATGACTGTAACTCAGGCTCTTTAAGTGCTGACCACAGCACAGAGAGACTTTACTTTGTGATATTTTTATGACTGATTCTGTGCCAAGGTGAGAGAAGCAACAGAGAACCAGGGGTGGTCACGAATGGCTCGTGACTGGCCTTTTCTGATCTGCTTCTGGTGTTCAGACCTGAGACACAATTTCCTAACCTGTATGGAAAGAAATAATGATCCCATTCATTAGTTCTAGGTGATAATTCATGAAGTCTGAACTATGTTACTGATCATGTGTATTTTTTATGCCAGCTTTACTTTTGCTGGTAAATAACAATCCATTTAATTATAGAAATAAATTTGCTATGCTAACACCATGAACTTGAAAGTGATTAAAAAAAGTTTAATAAAATAAAATAAACCTCAGAAATAGACACTCAATTAGATGCCATTCTTTGGCTTCACCACTGCTTTATTTTAGTTCTTAAAAGACCTTCTGACCCCCTGAACATGGCTGCCTAGTGGAGATAATTGCTAGACCTTCATATTAGCAGTTACCTTTCTGAGATGTCTTTGTTATAACTAATTTCTTATTAGTTCCAGGCTCTTTGTCAGACAGCCTGAACTCTTGTCTGTATTGTATATTCTTTTCTCTTTCTCCTGCCATTCCCCTCCCCCTCTCTTTTCTGCTATGATCTTCCTGTCCTAGAAAAGGTAATTTCACACATACTGAATTACTGCAATTTAGGTCAGAGAGACCAGGCACCATGAAAATAAGTTCTTTATTTAGAAAAAAAAAGTTTCTGATCTCTTTCTCCTGTTAAGCTTGTGAGAGTCTCACCTTCTCCTCTGTTATATTGTGAAAAAGACACTTTTAAAAACTCCTGAGAGGCACAAATATGCTAGCATCTTTCCATAATCTGTTTAGGGTAAGAACATATCTTAGGAAACAAAAGTTTCTGATTTGGAGGCTTCTTTTCATGTCATTAGGGCTTCCCAGGTGGCCCAGTGGTAAAGAATCTGCCTGTCAATACAGAGATGCAGGAGACATGAATTTGATCCCTGGGTCAGGATGATTCCCTGGAGGAGGAAATGGCAACCTACTCCAGCATTCTTTCCTGGAAAATTCCATGGACAGAGGAGCCTGGTGGGCTACAGTCCATGGAGTCACAAAAAGTTGGACTTAGTAACTGAGCTGTGACTTGGTTCAAACCAGATCTGATCATTTACCTTTATATGCTAAAGTCAATGGGAGTGGGGCAGTTAGTGTGCTATAATTATTTTGGTTTTCCAAGTTTGTCAAGGGAATTATTTTCAACGGTTAAGCTTTATTTTGCCTTTGTTCATGAATATCCATGTATTATCTGTGGGAGGGTATGTATATATCCTCATTCACTGTGCTGACATTCTTCTAAGAGCTTTGCAAAGATTCTATCATTTTGTCAAACACAACAATCTTATTTTATACATGAATAAACTGAGATTTTGAAAGTTCAAGCAACTTGCTGAAGATTACACAGCTCAAAAGTGCTACTGTCAGCACTAAATCCTCAGGGTGGACAGCAGAAGGTTCTCACTCTATCACTGCCTGTTTTGTCCACCCCTACCACTACCCACCACCAAAAGACTAGGCAGTGTGACTGAGTCCAAGTCCAGAAGCACTGCTGAAGGCCCTTAGTGGACAGACTGAAAGAACAGAAGCTGTAGGGCATGCAGAGGGGGATGAAAAGAAACTCACCGGAGGCAAAATTCTCTAAAGGGAGAAAAACTAAGTGAACAGAGAAGGCCATTTCCTGCTTTCTGACTGACAGCCTGGTCCAGGCAGTGTTTACTCTTTACCCTGGAGGGACATGCCACTAACTGACAGATGAGGTGGTTTGTTCCATTTTATTTTTTGCAAGACTTTAGTCATATCTTTCCAGCAGATGCCTCAAGACTCCATCAAGGACTTTACAGCATGCAAGTCACCTTAAGATATTAAGGTTAAGATAGCTAGATGAGCAACATCTCTACAGGACATGTAAAAATAAGATGTAAAGAAGGAAACATCTTGAATTAAATACATATGACTGTGTTGCCTGGGAGGAGGCAGTGCTGATGATATCACATATATCTGAATGTAAACTGGGACTCTAAAACTTATGCCTGTTGGTGATCCGGATGCTGCTCTGATTAAAGTTAAATGAGAAACCTATTTCCCAAAATGGCATATTTTACCCTTTAATACAAATTAACTGAAGTGCCTAGTCTATGTGATGTCCTATCCTAAGTACCAGAGGTTCAGAGGGAAATGCAAATTATCCAGAGTCTTTCGATCAAGGGGCTTTCATGCATGAGGGAGATAGATAATAGCATATTAATGCACAAATGCAAATTTAACTATAGGACAGGCTTAGGACTATACTGAAAGGTGTTAGTGGGAAGTGAGGAGGTGGTGAGAATAAAGAAGTGAAACTACTTTAGGTTGGTGAGTCAGTGTCTCATGTGTAGTCACAGCCTGAATTTTCTGTCCTTTTCATATGACCATCTTAACACACACTATGCAGTGCTGTTTGCTGTGTTTTGAAGGCATACCTGGTGTATTTGTTTGTGACCTTTTTGATCTGCTCTAAGTGTTTGCCCTATCTGGAAACTGTTACTAGGTCAAAGGTTCAGGAACCAGCCTGCTTCAGATACCTTAATCTGAGTGACTAAGGAGCCAATGAAGCTATTTACTTTTTAATTCTGATGTATCTATCTACAGCAAAACCAAATTAATGTTCAGTTTAGCCAGAAGCATCGACTCAAGCATACTTTAAAGTTTATGAGAACTTTTAAATAATGTCTTTGACTATTCAGCCTTTGAATTTAGCACAGATTATATTTTTAAATTGTCATAGCAAATCTGAACTTGTATCAAGAATATTCTAAGTATAAAGTCAGGGATAACATTATGATGTCCAAATCCTATATCATTCATATGTAAATCAATATAAATGTAATTACATGAAGTACATTTTCTGGCAAACCCACTCAGTTATAACACATATTCATTGTAATACAGTGAAATAAGAAAAAAATAAAAGGAATTATTGATCACTGCCGCTCTGAGAGTGGGCAGGTGGGAAGTTTAGTCAGAAGATATGGGATACTGCTTTTCAGTTAATTAATGACACCCAGAAGCCTGATAGCTAAATCCCTGTGTGTGTGACTCTTTTCCTATAATACCATTTTTGAAAAGGTTGATAATGGAATAAATAAATATTTTTAAAAGATTAAAGTGGGTAAATGTCAACATTTTAGAAGAATCCAAGAAACATTTGACAATGATAAAATAATCGAGTGATATATTCAACACTTTTTTTGTTGTTGTTCTGAAGTTTGAGGGGTTTCACTTATTAATCAAATTACACAAACTCTTTCTATCTTTTCATTAAAAATAAAAATAACCATGGATAATACAGAGGAGAAATTTACAGTCTCTAACATCCTAAGTTACACAGTTCAAGTTACAACTGTCAGCTCTGAATTTATTTTACAGTAAGGGCTCAGAGTTAAAATCTTAATAGATGATAATATATCGGGTTGTGATGGACCCAGAATAAGACATTTCCACTATGACTTCTGAAAACAGCCATTATATTGGTGGTCTTCTCCATACCCCACTATTAATCAGAAATTACTGCTTGATGTTTGCTACAGCTTTAAATAGGGAGACAGAATCTTTTAAATTCATGATTCAATGTTCAACATTCTCGTTGATTATTTTAATCACATCACACACACAAGCACTTCAGTCATCCAATATTTCCCAGGAGACACAGCCTCAATTGCTATCTCTAATCTTTTTAGAGCACCCTCTTTGCTACTGTTCATTAATTAAACATAGTTTTGCTGATGTGTCTTTTGGTTGCTGTTCCTCCAGAAACGCCTGATCTCTTGTCATCACATCGTTTCCTTCATTGCAACCATACTGGTTCATCATCAATTATTTTTCTCTTTCAGAACTATTTTCTTCTCTTGTAATATTCTTTGATGACTTAATAAATCTTCACAATCAAATTCCACCTCATTTATTCAAATTACCATCCTTCAAAGGCACTACTGATATTTCTTTGTAGTCATTTCCTTATTCCCCAAAGGAGTTTAAGGCTCCAATACCAACTGTAGACATTTAAAAGTAAGTGCCCAGATTCAAGAGCAAAATTTCAAGCCAATAGACATGTTCAATATCAATATCAGTGTCATCCAGAATGTGTCAGGAGCTACAGTAATAACAGTAATTTATTCATTTATTTTCGTTCACTGAATGTATTCAGTCAATGAGCAAATATTTATTAAGTACCAGTGTTATGTCAGCATGACTCTGGACACTCTGGTGGGCAAAACAGGAATGGCAGTTTCAGCAGACTGTGTTGTTCAACAGTGTCACACCTACACGTATTTCTCATCATGCAACTTTGACATTTTCACTACAGAGAGATGAGCGTATATGTTCTTTCCCCTTGAATCTTCATTTGCTGGCAACTGTGGCATAAGTAACCTTATTTGACTCTTGAATCTAGATTTACAAAGCCACACACTGTCTCTGCCTGGTACTTCTGTGACACCAGTGAAACTAACCTACTATGTAAGTGGTCTGAATGCTCTGAGGTGGTGTCCACGCAGCCCAAATAAGCACCTAGCAAGAAATGAGCACATCAGTTTTGGTTGAGTTCACTACCAGCCATTTGAGCAGGCCATCTTGAAAGTGGATTCCCAGTCTCAACTGGAGATGACCCGGCTATGTTGTAGGGAGCAGAACCAATCATCCCAACTGAGCCCTGCCCAACATGCAGACTCAATAACTATTGCTGTTTTAGTCACTAAATCTTGGAGTAGCTTGTTACTCAGCAGTAGATAACCGATATATCCTAGACTTCAGAATACTTGCAGCTTATACTGGAAGACAGAAAATGCTACCAGCTTACAACATCTGTATGACATATTTTGATATACACAATGTTTTCATATAGTTCATTGTGTTTGGGTCAGTGGGATAAGAACAAACACCCTGAGAAATCATGTTTCCAACCGAAACTCCCTCTAGGTGTGAAACAGAAAGAGCTGTTTGTTCTCACAGACTTCACTATCATTTACTGGAACACATGACATATAAACCTAGGATCACCATGAGCATGAGAGTTTTATTTGTAATTCAGTTATGGCTCTGACAAAAACCTTGACATTCAGAAAGCTCCACAAAGTCAGAGAAACCAGCAAATAATTTAACCCTTTTGTCAAAACACTCTTCCTAAGCCTAAACATAGTCATAGTCTATCAATCCTACTGCTGGGAAGCTCTCTTTTTTAACTTCCACACCTGAACTCTAATAATGATGATTATATTACTACTGTACTGCAACTACTAGTGACAATGATACATTGATTGATCAGTTGTTGTCGTTCAGTCTCCCAGTTGTGTCCAACTGTTTGTGACCCCATGAACTGCAGCACCCCAGGTCTCCCTGTACCTCACCATTTCCTGACGTTTGCCCAAGTTCATGTCCTTTGCATCAGCGATGCCATCCAGTCATCTCATCCCCTGATGCTCTCTTCCCCTGCCCTCAATCTTTTGCAGCATCAGGGACTTTTTCAATGAGTTGACTGCCCCCATCAGGTGACCAAAATACTGGAGCTTCAGCTTCAGCATCAGTCCTTCCAACGAGTATTCAGGGTTGACTTCCCTTAAGATTGACCGGTTTGATCTCCTTGCTATCCAAGGGACTTTCAGGATTCTTCTCCAGCACCACAGTTTGAAGGCATCAGTTCTTTGGTGCTCTGCCTTCTTTACGGTCCAGCTCTCATAATAGTACTTGAGCACTGGGAAGACTATAGACTTGATTACATTGATCAGTTACTAACTACTAAATATTTTACTAAGCATTGTTTATACATTTTCTCACTTCGTCATCAAGAAAGCCTATATAAGATAAATGCCAGTGTTATCAACATTTCATGCAAAAGGAAATTGAAACATAGTAAAGTGGACTCAGTTGCCCAAGGCCATCCAATCTATGAGCAGTGGCATATGTTAAAACTTAGATCGCTTCAACCTGCAACCTGTACTCTGAAACACTGTGTGTCTTCTCCTCTTTTGTACTAAGGAAATGCCATTCTAAGTTTACTCATCTTAACTGCCCAATTGATGGCTAGTTTCTGAGGGCGAGAATCAAGACTTGGTCACTACTTTATCTGTATAACCAATAGCGAAGTGCATGGCAAAAGAACGGTTGGTGTCGTGTAAAAAGACATTACATAAATGCACGATAGGATGAATTATACATGTTTTTTTCTCCTTCCTGGACTTAATATCCTCATCAAGAGGATGAGGATGTTACATTAGGTGGTCAGAAATATCCCTTTCAGCCCTGAAATTTGATTATTCTTTGACTTGTATTACCTTTATGTGAAACAGGAACCGAGTATTTTATTTTTCATATATAAATTTATTTATTTTAATTGGAAGCTAATTACTTACAATATTGTATTGGTTTTGCCATACATCAACATGAATCCGCCATGGGTATACACGTGTTCCCCATCCTGAACCCCCCTCCCACCTCCCTCCCCGTACCATCCCTCTGGGTCATCCCAGTGCACCAGCCCTGAGCATCCTGTATCCTGCATCAAACCTGGACTGGTGATTTGTTTCACATATGATATTATACACGTTTCAATACCATTCTCCCAAATCATCCCACCCTTTCCCTCTCCCATAGAGTCCAAAAGACTTTTCTATACATCTGTGTCTCTTTTGCTATCTCTTTGACTGTGTGGATCACAATAAACTGTGGAAAATTCTGAAAGAGATGGGAATACCAGACCACCTAACCTGCCTCTTGAGAAATCTGTATGCAGGTCAGGAAGCAACAGTTAGAACTGGACATGGAACAACAGACTGGTTCCAAATAGGAAAAGGAGTACATCAAGGCTGTATATT
>SJYX01013689.1:203349-239508 GCA_006410675.1 Oreotragus oreotragus
TTTTTTTTTTTTTTAATGGAGGGAAGAGGAGGCAGGTATTAAGTTCATTGCCAAGCAAAATTGCTCAGCACAACCTTCCCTTTTTGAGCTCTCACAAATGAGAGGCGTGGATCTCTGCCCCAGATTCTCTGCTCTATTTAGGTGTCATAGTCATCACATCAAAGCTTTATTTTTTCCTCTCAGAAATGCTCATGTTTTTCCCCTTGGCCATCAGTGGACTACTCCCCCATATAATTTACCTGGGACTTCTTGGGTTGTTTTGCTTTGGGTTGTTATGATTTACTATTTCCCTAGCAATGACTTCAGAAAGTGATTTTGTATCTACCAGATACAGTTCATGCCCTCCTTTTCTTATTTTATATTCCTGCCAAGTTATTTGTAAAATGAGTCATTTCTCTTACTCACTAACATGGTAAAATGAAAACTTTCATCTTTGAGGGAAAGGAAAATAGCCTAAATGAGGAGAAACTGTGTATGACTAAAGGGTTAATACTGATATGTGACAGTTTGACACTATAGATACTTAAGCATTTTCCCTGTGTGTAACCACAACTATTATATAGCATTACACTCCTATTGGATCTGCCTACTGTACTATTTGACTCTCTTCTTTTGATGTGTCAAATATACATTCATTTTATTGCTAACAGTTTGGTCAGCTCCTGGAATGTGTACCTGTGCTATGAGCCTCACTGCTCAGTGGTTTCCTGGGGACCTCTCCTAGACTTATCTTACTACACATCCTAGTGGGCCATTGTAAATACTGACCTTTGGTATCTGTCATGACAGTGATGACAGACAGAAGGGCTTTTGCAGAGCCTGCTAAGACAACTCATTCTCCCAAGGTTACCCGACTTCCTGGCTCACATTAAACTTTGGATATTGGCCACTTTCCTCCAAATGAATGTGAGAGAGTATCAGACTTCTTTTTTTGTTCCCCCTTTTTCCTTTGACAAAATCATCTAATGATCACATTGTCCCTCCTCTGTTTCCATGCCTAGTAACCCTGAGGTCGCTTTGACTCAGATTCTTTCTTTGAGATGAACATTAGTCAGACTGTTAGGAATTCATGTATGTATAACTTGGCACAGAGATTTATAGAAAATAGGAACGACAGTCACACACTGTCCTGAGACTTCGGTTTCCCTCACTACTTTACCACTTTCAGTCTGTCTCACTGTGTGGAAACGTTGAGCTTCCTGCTTCTTTGTAACCTTCAGTGGTTTGGTATTTTCGATTGCTTAGTCTCACTATAAGATCTGAATCCACAAATCTCATTTACACCTGTCATGCAGAATTACAGAATTTTTGAAACATGTGAACAGTTTCTTTACTGCTTGGCCTCCTTCCAAACTGCTATCTTCCTTTCTTCCATTTATTCATTAGACATTTATTGAACACTTATTATGAACTGGTATTGTTACAGATACTATGGCTAATTTGTTCAACAAAAGAAATGAGATTCCTGGTATTTGTATTTCTGGAAGGCAGGGAGAGGAGGAGACAGAAAGAAAAGAATAAACTATAAACAAGATAACCACTGAAGAAATGAATTATCTAACAGCAATTGTAAAGGATAAATGTAACAGAGAGTGACTGGGGGCAGTAGAACAATTGGAAAAAACTTCAGAGTTGAGTTGAAATGAATGTGAGAAAGAAGGGAGTTCCATATTTTAAAGGTGCTAAGACAGTAAATCTTAAAAGTTTTCATCACAAGGAAAAAAAAATTGTAACTTTGCATGGTGACAGATAATAACTAGACTTACTGTAGTAATCACGTAGCAATGTATACAAATACTGAATTATTATGTTACATATTGAAAGTAACATTATATGTCAGCTTTATCTCAATAAAAAAGAGTTAGTCATGCAACCAATACTTTATGATAAGAACATATTCCAGGCAAAGGGAGCAGCATATGCTGTGATGGGAAGAACCTGGCTAGAGAAAAGGAGGAAATAATACAATGAAAATGAGAAAACCAAACTTAAGAGCAGAAAGGCACTGCATCTCTTCCATGTTACCAAAGGTTAAATAAAGAATTAGTAATCATACACTACAGAGGACGCTACTGATCTATTTTTCCTATTCATTTGTTTCATCATGATACAGGATGGAACTCAACTTAACCCACTAAATACTGAACCAAAAATCTGTGAGATTGCAGTCAGGTAAGAAGTTTCGTCCTCTGTCGTCCCCTTCTCCTCCTGCCCCCAATCCCTCCCAGCATCACAGTCTTTTCCAATGAGTCAACTCTTCGCATGAGGTGGCCAAAGTACCAGAGTTTCAGCTTTAGCATCATTCCTTCCAAAGAAATCCCAGGGCTGATCTCCTTTAGAATGGACTGGTTGGATCTCCTTGCAGTCCAAGGGACTCTCAGGAGTCTTCTCCAGCACCACAGTTCAAGAGCATCAGTTCTTCAGCACTCAGCTTTCTTCACAATAGACACATTCAAATTCTCAGTGATGACTAATAGTTTTACTGGCAGGGACTGGAACAGTGGTGCACCTCTGAGGTCAATAAAGATGGGGGCTCAATTAGATGTCACAACAGAGCCTCCCTCATCTGTAACCACATGGAGCACCACTGTTCCAGATCCTACCAACAAAATCATTTTTAATAGCTTGGCTGAGCCTGAAAAGACTTATTCACTTTTTTTCATCCAGCCTATACACCCTTCCCCACTAGAAAGTAGGTGAAGGAAAGAGACTGAACTGGCATTTGAAAGAGTTTTACTTTATTCCTTTCTAAATCATCCTTTAGTGTGACCATTATCAGTGAATACTTTGTATTATGAAACCAGAGAGTTGTTTATCAGAGTAAACAAACATGTAATTTATGTTTTTGCTTAGTTTTGAGGGCCTAGATGCATGCACGCGCACGCGTGCACACACACACACACACACACACACACACACACACAGAATGAGAGAGAGAAGTCTTGTTAGAGTTTTTAGAGAATTTCTTAAAACAGTCAACATTTCAAACATAATAATTTTGCTGGAAGACTAATATTGATTGTCCCATAGTGCTGGGTAAATTTGAAATTACAACCTCAACTCCTTGATTTGCATCAATAAAGAGATACTTCCAAGAACCTTTCTTTCATATCAAAACCTTAATTTGTCAAAGCAAACAATACCATCTTTTTGCAAATGCTTATTACGTTTTGGACTATTCCTAAACCGTATGTTCTGTCTTACTAAAAGCCAGCTATAGACATGTTGGCCATTCAAGACAGGAGATTTTTAAACTTTTAGTCTTGTCAGAAGAATGTGTAATTTCATCAGCTCAGAGTTTTATCTGGCAAAGGATAGTACACCCTTGAGGCGGGAAGGTGGGCAGATCCCAAAGGAGAGGCCTCAATCCACCTTGGCCTCCCCTTTTTGTAGGTTCTGTCTCCTGCCCCCTGAGCAGGCCTTATGCACATCAGGCTATCCAGGAAGGGGGCTTGTTTGTTTCACCTGAGGTTCTCACTCTGGTCCATGGATTCTCTTCTGTTCATTTGTGTGTGTGTGTCGGGGGCGGGGGGAGGGCTTTTCCCTTTCTTTGTCTTTTAGCCACCACCATTTGGACTCTTTTTTTCCTATTCGAACTACCTAGCAGTATCCTATAAGGTTACCTCAAAGTGCTTAATAATCACCAAGAACTGGAAGTGGTGGATATTCTGCCTCTGTGATTCAAACTAGAGCTCAGGCAACCTTTGGCATAATCAATAGATAAAATAACACTGGGATGATTTAAACATGGAAAAACTGGTACAGGTAATGTGGTTTAGTGGAGAAGGCCATGGCAACCCACTCCAGTACTCTAGCCTGGGAAATCCCATGGACTGAGGAGCCTGGTGGGCTGCCGTCCATGGGTCACATGAAGTAAGACATGAGTGAAGTGGCTAAGCAGCAACAGCAATGTGGTTTAGAATCAAATCACTCAAGTGCTGAAGAGTTAACTGAGTTAATGAATACGATGCTGCAGTCTCCATAAAGGAGCCAACAAATATGCAGCAAAATCCTGAACTGCAGCTTTGAAATAAAGAGCTTAGTGTAATTCAGTGCTTATTGGTTGCCTAGAAACTAACTTGGAAGCAGGTTGGGAAGGGAGGACGACAAAACATGAAGGGTTCATAGGTTTAATAAGGAAATTATTAACTCTGAACTGTATGGCGATGTGAGATATATGTTCTCCGGTGTTCTCTCCGGCGAGCCCCTTAGTATACTAAAGGGCAAGGTCAAAGGGTGTGCAGAAGAGGCTGCTACAGAGTGGCAGAGCAGTGGTTAGGGCTCCAGGCAGTCTTTGATAGCAAATATCATCGTNCTACTATTCAACATAGTTCTGGAAGTTTTGGCCACAGCAATCAGAGCAGAAAAAGAAATAAAAGGAATCCAAATTGGAAAAGAAGAAGTAAAACTCTCACTGTTTGCAGATGACATGATCCTCTACATAGAAAACCCTAAAGACTCCACCAGAAAATTACTAGAGCTAATCAATGAATATAGTAAAGTTGCAGGATATAAAATCAACACACAGAAATCCCTCACATTTAATGAGAAAATAGAAAGAGAAATTAAGGGACAATTCCATTCACCATTGCAATGAAAATAATAAAATACTTAGGAATATACTTACCTAAAAAAACTAAAGACCTATATATAGAAAACTATAAAACACTGGTGAAAGAAATCAAAGAGGACACTAATAGATGGAGAAATATACCATGTTCATGGATGAGAAGAATCAATATAGTGAAAATGAGTATACTACCCACAGCAATCTATAGATTCAATGCAACCCCTATCAAGCTACCAACTGTATTTTTCACAGAGCTAGAACAAATAATTTCACAATTTCTATGGAAATACAAAAAACCTGAAATAGCCAAAGCAATCTTGAGAAAGAAGAATGAAACTGGAGGAATCAACCTGCCTGACTTCAGGCTCTACTACAAAGCCACAAGTCATCAAGACAGTATGGTACTGGCACAAAGACAGAAATATAGATCAATGGAACAAAATAGAAAGCCCATAGTTAAATCCATGCACCTATGGACACCTTATCTTTGACAAAGGAGGCAAGAATATACAATGGAGAAAGGAACTGAGTATTTTCATTGCCTTACCCCTAGAGTAGAAAATAATATGTTTCATAGGATTGTACTGGCTTCTCTTAGCACTGTGATTTCCTGTGCTACTTTAATGAAAGGAATCATTCCTTGAAGATTCTTTAGATATAGCCAGTTGAAAGAGATACCTTTCTTCCTGGAGACTGGGGAGAAATAGAAAAATCCTCAAGGCCCATAGGGCTCAGCAGTTCCCAGGGCAGACAGAGGTCAAGGTTGGGATACTATTATCATTGTTACTTTGGGTCTCTGTGGTCCTCAGGAACAACACATCCAGGCCTCCTCTTCACAAGGTAAGAGAAATGAGAAGCTGAAGCTCTTTTTGCAAGGAGGCAAAATGAAGTACACATTTTATAGCCTAGCTCTTGGAATTTGATATATAAAGGCTATGGAATGCTGAGTTGGCTTTAGAAGTGAGATGATCTAGTTCTGTTACCTAGTCTAATTTTGCTTTTTTTTTTTTTTTTAATGGAGGGAAGAGGAGGCAGGTATTAAGTTCATTGCCAAGCAAAATTGCTCAGCACAACCTTCCCTTTTTGAGCTCTCACAAATGAGAGGCGTGGATCTCTGCCCCAGATTCTCTGCTCTATTTAGGTGTCATAGTCATCACATCAAAGCTTTATTTTTCCTCTCAGAAATGCTCATGTTTTTCCCCTTGGCCATCAGTGGACTACTCCCCCATATAATTTACCTGGGACTTCTTGGGTTGTTTTGCTTTGGGTTGTTATGATTTACTATTTCCCTAGCAATGACTTCAGAAAATGATTTTGTATCTACCAGATACAGTTCATGCCCTCCTTTTCTTATTTTATATTCCTGCCAAGTTATTTGTAAAATGAGTCATTTCTCTTACTCACTAACATGGTAAAATGAAAACTTTCATCTTTGAGGGAAAGGAAAATAGCCTAAATGAGGAGAAACTGTGTATGACTAAAGGGTTAATATCGATATGTGACAGTTTGACACTATAGATACTTAAGCATTTTCCCTGTGTGTAACCACAACTATTATATAGTATTACACTCCTATTGGATCTGCCTACTGTACTATTTGACTCTCTTCTTTTGATGTGTCAAATATACATTCATTTTATTGCTAACAGTTTGGTCAGCTCCTGGAATGTGTACCTGTGCTATGAGCCTCACTGCTCAGTGGTTTCCTGGGGACCTCTCCTAGACTTATCTTACTACACATCCTAGTGGGCCATTGTAAATACTGACCTTTGGTATCTGTCATGACAGTGATGACAGACAGAAGGGCTTTTGCAGAGCCTGCTAAGACAACTCATTCTCCCAAGGTTACCCGACTTCCTGGCTCACATTAAACTTTGGATGTTGGCCACTTTCCTCCAAATGAATGTGAGAGAGTATCAGACTTCTTTTTTTGTTCCCCCTTTTTCCTTTGACAAAATCATCTAATGATCACATTGTCCCTCCTCTGTTTCCATGCCTAGTAACCCTGAGGTCGCTTTGACTCAGATTCTTTCTTTGAGATGAACATTAGTCAGACTGTTAGGAATTCATGTATGTATAACTTGGCACAGAGATTTATAGAAAATAGGAACGACAGTCACACACTGTCCTGAGACTTCGGTTTCCCTCACTACTTTACCACTTTCAGTCTGTCTCACTGTGTGGAAACGTTGAGCTTCCTGCTTCTTTGTAACCTTCAGTGGTTTGGTATTTTCGATTGCTTAGTCTCACTATAAGATCTGAATCCACAAATCTCATTTACACCTGTCATGCAGAATTACAGAATTTTTGAAACATGTGAACAGTTTCTTTACTGCTTGGCCTCCTTCCAAACTGCTATCTTTCTTTCTTCCATTTATTCATTAGACATTTATTGAACACTTATTATGAACTGGTATTGTTACAGATACTATGGCTAATTTGTTCAACAAAAGAAATGAGATTCCTGGTATTTGTATTTCTGGAAGGCAGGGAGAGGAGGAGACAGAAAGAAAAGAATAAACTATAAACAAGATAACCACTGAAGAAATGAATTATCTAACAGCAATTGTAAAGGATAAATGTAACAGAGAGTGACTGGGGGCAGTAGAACAATTGGAAAAAACTTCAGAGTTGAGTTGAAATGAGTGTGAGAAAGAAGGGAGTTCCATATTTTAAAGGTGCTAAGACAGTAAATCTTAAAAGTTTTCATCACAAGGAAAAAAAAATTGTAACTTTGCATGGTGACAGATAATAACTAGACTTACTGTAGTAATCACGTAGCAATGTATACAAATACTGAATTATTATGTTACATATTGAAAGTAACATTATATGTCAGCTTTATCTCAATAAAAAAGAGTTAGTCATGCAACCAATACTTTATAATAAGAACATATTCCAGGCAAAGGGAGCAGCATATGCTGTGATGGGAAGAACCTGGCTAGAGAAAAGGAGGAAATAATACAATGAAAATGAGAAAACCAAACTTAAGAGCAGAAAGGCACTGCATCTCTTCCATGTTACCAAAGGTTAAATAAAGAATTAGTAATCATACACTACAGAGGACGCTACTGATCTATTTTTCCTATTCATTTGTTTCATCATGATACAGGATGGAACTCAACTTAACCCACTAAATACTGAACCAAAAATCTGTGAGATTGCAGTCAGGTAAGAAGTTTCGTCCTCTGTCGTCCCCTTCTCCTCCTGCCCCCAATCCCTCCCAGCATCACAGTCTTTTCCAATGAGTCAACTCTTCGCATGAGGTGGCCAAAGTACCAGAGTTTCAGCTTTAGCATCATTCCTTCCAAAGAAATCCCAGGGCTGATCTCCTTTAGAATGGACTGGTTGGATCTCCTTGCAGTCCAAGGGACTCTCAGGAGTCTTCTCCAGCACCACAGTTCAAGAGCATCAGTTCTTCAGCACTCAGCTTTCTTCACAATAGACACATTCAAATTCTCAGTGATGACTAATAGTTTTACTGGCAGGGACTGGAACAGTGGTGCACCTCTGAGGTCAATAAAGATGGGGGCTCAATTAGATGTCACAACAGAGCCTCCCTCATCTGTAACCACATGGAGCACCACTGTTCCAGATCCTACCAACAAAATCATTTTTAATAGCTTGGCTGAGCCTGAAAAGACTTATTCACTTTTTTTCATCCAGCCTATACACCCTTCCCCACTAGAAAGTAGGTGAAGGAAAGAGACTGAACTGGCATTTGAAAGAGTTTTACTTTATTCCTTTCTAAATCATCCTTTAGTGTGACCATTATCAGTGAATACTTTGTATTATGAAACCAGAGAGTTGTTTATCAGAGTAAACAAACATGTAATTTATGTTTTTGCTTAGTTTTGAGGGCCTAGATGCATGCACGCACGCGCGTGCACACACACACACACACACACACACACACAGAATGAGAGAGAGAAGTCTTGTTAGAGTTTTTAGAGAATTTCTTAAAACAGTCAACATTTCAAACAGATAATAATTTTGCTGGAAGACTAATATTGATTGTCCCATAGTGCTGGGTAAATTTGAAATTACAACCTCAACTCCTTGATTTGCATCAATAAAGAGATACTTCCAAGAACCTTTCTTTCATATCAAAACCTTAATTTGTCAAAGCAAACAATACCATCTTTTTGCAAATGCTTATTACGTTTTGGACTATTCCTAAACCGTATGTTCTGTCTTACTAAAAGCCAGCTATAGACATGTTGGCCATTCAAGACAGGAGATTTTTAAACTTTTAGTCTTGTCAGAAGAATGTGTAATTTCATCAGCTCAGAGTTTTATCTGGCAAAGGATAGTACACCCTTGAGGCGGGAAGGTGGGCAGATTCCAAAGGAGAGGCCTCAATCCACCTTGGCCTCCCCTTTTTGTAGGTTCTGTCTCCTGCCCCCTGAGCAGGCCTTATGCACATCAGGCTATCCAGGAAGGGGGCTTGTTTGTTTCACCTGAGGTTCTCACTCTGGTCCATGGATTCTCTTCTGTTCATTTGTGTGTGTGTGTCGGGGGCGGGGGGAGGGCTTTTCCCTTTCTTTGTCTTTTAGCCACCACCATTTGGACTCTTTTTTTCCTATTCGAACTACCTAGCAGTATCCTATAAGGTTACCTCAAAGTGCTTAATAATCACCAAGAACTGGAAGTGGTGGATATTCTGCCTCTGTGATTCAAACTAGAGCTCAGGCAACCTTTGGCATAATCAATAGATAAAATAACACTGGGACGATTTAAACATGGAAAAACTGGTACAGGTAATGTGGTTTAGTGGAGAAGGCCATGGCAACCCACTCCAGTACTCTAGCCTGGGAAATCCCATGGACTGAGGAGCCTGGTGGGCTGCCGTCCATGGGTCACATGAAGTAAGACATGAGTGAAGTGGCTAAGCAGCAACAGCAATGTGGTTTAGAATCAAATCACTCAAGTGCTGAAGAGTTAACTGAGTTAATGAATACGATGCTGCAGTCTCCATAAAGGAGCCAACAAATATGCAGCAAAATCCTGAACTGCAGCTTTGAAATAAAGAGCTTAGTGTAATTCAGTGCTTATTGGTTGCCTAGAAACTAACTTGGAAGCAGGTTGGGAAGGGAGGACGACAAAACATGAAGGGTTCATAGGTTTAATAAGGAAATTATTAACTCTGAACTGTATGGCGATGTGAGATATATGTTCTCCGGTGTTCTCTCCGGCGAGCCCCTTAGTATACTAAAGGGCAAGGTCAAAGGGTGTGCAGAAGAGGCTGCTACAGAGTGGCAGAGCAGTGGTTAGGGCTCCAGGCAGTCTTTGATAGCAAATATCATCGTATTCAAACCTGCCATCACTGCAACCAGAGATTATCTCCCCTTCTTCTGACAAACTGCATCTGGGGGTAAAGCTTGCTTATTTAATTTTCCTAAAATATCTTTCTAGAAATATATCACTTAGGACTTGGTTATTACATGAAAAATGTCACCATTTAACTAGATTACTAAGGATGTTAAGCATTTAGAAAAGGACAGGAAGGGGTGAGAGGAGTGAGTCAGAAGACAGTTGAATAGTTTTTGCATTAAGAAATTGAACAGGCTGTGAAATGGGGCTAGTTTTTAATTTTAAATTGAGAACCACAACATGTAAAGGAGTCGTTGATATCACTCATGTCGTTGTTCACTCATGTTGTTAGTTCAGCTTCCTATTTTTATTTACATATAGAAACTGAGGAGCTGATGCCCAGGTGGCAATTGAAGAGGTGTAACTTTAGTATTTCCTCTAAAATCATTAATAAATAGCCCTCTCACTTTAGCATAGTACATACACAGGAGATACCACGCTTCAGGATCTTGGCTTCAAAGAGTTGTTCAGGGAGTACATATTTTACCCTAATTATTTTTGACAGGAATTAGGTCAGATTAATTAGTTTAAAATTCAGCTGAACAACAGTATCTTTGCTAACTACTTTAGGGTGTATACATAATTCACTTACAACAGGGTAAAAAGGAAAATACTAGGGGGGAATGTAAACCCTGACCCCTTTGGTGGATGACTCATTAAAAAAGGTCTCTTTATGATCTAAAAGGTCATAAAGAGAGTGGAGAGTATCTAGAGCATTTAATTCAGTATGAGGACAAAAGTTTCTTTATAGAAATAATATTATTTAAATATTTTAAAGATCAAACCAGTCAATCCTAAGGGAAATCAACCCTGAATATTTACTGGAAGGACTGATGCTGAAGCTCTAATACTTTGGCCACCTGATGTGAAGAGCAGACTCAATGGAAAAAAAACCCTGATGTTGGGAAAGACTGAAGGTAAAAGGAGAAGGGGGCGTGGCAGAGGATGATATGGTTTTATAGAATCACTGACTCAATAGACATGAATTTGAGAAAACTCCAGGAGATAATGGAGAAGGAAATGGCAACCCAGTCCAGTACTCTTGTCTGGAGAATCCTGTGGACAGAGGAGCCTGGTGGGCTGCTGTGCATGGGGTTGCACAGAGGTGGACACGACTGAAGTGACTTAGCAGCAGCAGCAGCAGCTGTGAGAAAATGGAGGACAGGGAAGCCAGGTGTGCTGCAGTCCGTGGGGTTGCAAAGTTTCAGATACAACTAGTGACTGAACAGTAACATGTTTTAAAGAAGCAATATTTAATACATTTTAAAATATGCACTTAAAATAGTTTAGAATTTATGTGCCAGAGTAAGACAGTGAGTGGTTAAGAACATGAATTTTACGGAAAAGATTTTCCAAGCTCAGCCCCTTGCAAGCTCAGACTCTGGGCAATGTACATACCTCTTGAAGGTTCACATTGTCTTTGTTAAACTAATAATAGCATTTAGCACCTACTTCATGGCTTGTTGTCAGACTTAAAATATGAGCTATGTAAACCACAGCAACTGACAAAGAGTAAGTAACATTTATTGGGTATTATAATTTCTATAGTAACATGGGAAATTAAATAAATGTTTTCCTACACCACTTTGAAGCTAGTCCTAATGAATTATGTCATTTGGCTTGGGCTGAATTAGAAAACCCCTTTAAATTTAGGTTCAAATTTCTACAGGGAAAGATGTAGATTAAATATACATTGATATTAAGCAAAAGTCAAAATTGTCCAGGGGCACTCAAGCTGATAGAAGAACAGTGTGTATCACTTGTCCAGAGTCCTATTCAGGTCACAGGAAGCATTTCTAAACCTTTGATTTGTGAGAGAAACCCAAATGAAGATTTTTTTAAATTAAATCTCCTGAAATTTTAGTACTTCATCACAGACTTTTTTTTTAATAATCATGAGACAAACTTGTTCTCACATCAGTTTTTATTAACTGAAGTATTCTAGAATAAATTAGGGATTTGGGGACTCATAATCCAGCACTTAGAAACATGTAAACTGAAGACTAATTTTGTTGACAAAACAAACTAGCTTCAGCCTCTGTTACAGAGGATCACTTTGACTTTCTTTTTAAGAGCCTAAAAACTAGACAGAGTAGAAGCCATGAAGATTGACGACATTGAAGGAAACAGTAGACATATTCTCAAAATGCTGATCCAACCTGAAAAAATACAACTTGTCACACCATCTACATCAACATTTTATTGCCTAACATATATGTTAACATGATTGTCACTAATTTAATTGACACGTCTTTCCTGAAAAACAACTGAATACTGAAGAGAATCCATGCCTTGCCAGACATGTGAGGCGTAAGTCTGGATGGCATTGATCATATTTGGCCAAGAAGATGCTTTCTTATTTTCCAGGAAGGAACTGTGTGTCTGAATTCTATCATTCATCTACATGGGCAAAAGGTCAATAGAATCCTTTGACTATTGTAGGATAAAACTCAGCTATTAAAGTGAAAAAAGGAAATAAGTGTGGTTAGCATGGAGCAGTAAAGAGAATGCAACTATCTTAAATCACCATGTGGCTGATTGTAATAATCATTAGATGCTGGCCATTCTCAGTCTCATCTCTTCTCTTTACCAGAGTAACAAAAGCTTATGAGATACTGAGTCTGAGAAAATCATAGATTCTCATTGATCTTTGTAGATTCTCATAGATGCTCTCATTTCTCCTTATTGAAGAGCTACCTAAGTTGGTTGGATGTGAATGAAATACACAGAAACATAACAATTAAAATAACAACAGGAGCACTATTATCTTTGGGGAAATAAAGGAGGCAAATAGATATTTTGCTTTTGTTTCTCAGAGGGTAAATATGTGGTAGCTTGTTTTTGGAAAGAGCTAGCTTTCTCAAGCAAACAGGCTTACCCATGAGAAGGCTAACCTTTTCAGTAAAAAGAAGATGTAAACTTCTATTCCTTCATAATCTAATGCTTTTGTTAAACTATGTTACAGTACATACGCCCCAAAATAATTATGGGTTGAGCCATAGGAGCAGAAGGGATAATAGTTCAAGGTTATCAGAGTGTTTTCTCATGTTAATGATGGATTAATATCATTGTTATGACATGTATATTTACCTTGAGTGACTTCACTTCATGACTAATACATAGAGTGTAAAGTGGCCCTATATGACAATAATGGTAATACTGACCAGGAGAAAGATGATATTACTATAAATAGTTTTCTGATTAAGCAGATTGTTGGTGGCAGGGATAGGTTTGTAAAATTTACTTGTAGTCATCATGCCGCCATTAGTGGAAGAAGTATTTGTAGGCCATGGACTAAAAGTACATTTTGGCTATGAATGTTGGTAATTTGAATCAGCCAGGCAAAATGATATATTAATAGATGATATGAAGCTATGGGCAATTATTAGGACAGTAGTTCCCACGTAACTTCAAGGTGTGGCTAAGGATAGCTACTATGACATGTCTGGTTAACAGAGGAGCATGTGATAAATGATTTTAAGTTGGTTTGGTGCGAAGAGATTGCGCTCACAATAGTTATTCCTCATAAAGACAATGTAAGGAATGGTTACTTTGTTATGGGGCTCACAACATATTGTGACTCATTGTAGTTTACCACAGCCACCAAATTCAAGTAGCAGGGTGGCAAGAATCATGGATCAGGTAATAAGGGCTTCTACATGCAATTTTGGCATCCTAGGTGCAACACAAAAAGGGACATTTTACCCATAATTGCTTTTAATATTTTACATGCCAATCTTGTGAAAATCGGTACTGTATTGTGAAAATGTTTAGTGAGCCTAGAGTGTTTTGGATGACACTAGTGTGACTAGAAGTGCGAGGGATGCTGCTAGTGTGTAAAATAAAACAGTCTTGTATTAGGTCATTCTGCCTGGTATCCTCAAGAAGTAATAGCAACTAATGTTGGAACTAGTGTTACTCCAAAAAAGATGTAGAATAGAATCAGTTTCACTGTCTTGATTGTTAAGGTTAGAAATATATGTAGTTCACTTAACATAGTGGGGCTTCCCAGGTGGCTCAGATAGTAAAGAATCCACCTGCAACGCAGAGGACCTGGGTTCGATCCCTGGGTTGGGAAGACCTCCTGGGAGGGGGGATGGCTACCCACTTCAGTATTCTGGTCTCAGAATTCCATGGACAGAGGAGCCTGGCAGTCTACAGTCCGTGGGGTCACAGAGAGTCAGACACGGCTGAGCAACTTCACTTCGCTTTATACAGCTGTTTTGTTTTGCCTTTTCTCTGAGCCAGTGATTCTTTACCCAGATGCAATCGGCTAGCTCTGAGTGTAAGCGGTAAGTTGCTACAGTTGTAAAGTTGATGACAGAGAGTCAGAGATGATTCAAGAAAAGTTAAGGCTGTTGTCCTTAAATTGGTTAGGAAGGTGAAAGTGAAACTGTTAGTTGCTCAGTCATGTCCAACTCTTTGTGACCCCATAGACCGTAGCCTGCCAGCATCCTCTGTCCATGGAATTCTTCAGGCAAGAATACTGGAGTGGGTTGCCATTCCCTTTTCCAGGGTATCTTCCTGACCCAGGGATCGAACCTGGGTTTCCTGCATTGCAGGCAGAATATTTTACCATCTGAGCCACCAGGGAATGTTAAAAGGGAAAGACTAACAAAATTAGTTAGTAAGCTGTAGGTTGTGATGTTAATTCAAATTATATTGTTTTTTGATAAACATGTTAGTGGCATCAATATAATAGCTGGGATAATAATTTTTAACATTGGAGAAGGTTGAGATTTTGTAATCAATGCTGCAGGTGTTTGATAATATTTCTAGCAGGGAAAGGTCAGTTTTCATTCCAGTGTCAAAGAATGGTCAAGCTACTGTACAATTGTGCTCATTTCACATGTTAGCAAAGTAATGCTCAAAATCCTTCAAGCTAGGCTTTAGCAGTATGCGAACCAAGAACTTCCAGATGTACCAGCTGAATTTAGAAAAGGCAGAGAAAACAAAGATGAAATTACCAACATTCGTAGGATCATAGAAAAAGAAAGGGAATTCCAGAAAGACGTCTACTTCTGCTATACTGACTACACTAAAGCCTTTGACTGTGTGGATCACAAAAAACTGTGCAAACACTTAAAGAGACAGGAACACCAGACTACCTTGCCTGTCTCCTGAGAAACCTGTAAGCAATCAAGAAACATCAGTTAGAAGCAGACATGGAACAACAGACTGGTTCGAAATTGGGAAAGGAGTAAGACAAAACTGTATACTGTCACCCTGCTTATTTAACTTCTATGCAGAGTATATCACATGAAATAATAAGCCAAAGGAAGCACAAGCCAGAATCAAGAATGCTGGGAGAAATACCAACTAACCTCTCCTATGCAGAGGATATCACTCTAACGGCAGAAAGTGAAGAACTAAACAGCCTCTTGATGAGGGTGTAAGCTGTCTCTTATACACATCTAGATGTGTATAAGAGAAAGTTTCAAAAGTATAAAAAAAGATCTTAACCAGATTGCAAAAAAACAAAATTCAAAGTATTAAAAAACAATGAATGAAAAATTTTAAACAGCATTTACATCACAATCACAAAGGTTTAAGTACCTGAAGAATATCTAATGAAAAATATAAAAGACAACAACAAAAACAAAAATCCCAGAATAGTAAAAGACATTGAAAACAAGTTCAATAAATACAGTGATATTCTACGTTCATGGAATTGAAGATTTCATGCTGTAAAGATGTTAATTCTCTCCAGATTAGCCTCTAAATTCAATATAAACTCAACTATAATCCTGGCACAATTCTTTGTTAAAACTGATAACCTGACTGTAAATATATATGAATATGCAAAGATTCAAGGACAGCCAAGACAACCTTGGAAAGAACAAAGTTCAAGGACCTATTCCACCAGATTATCAAGATTTTTAAATATAGCAATGTAACAAAATAGAGTTCAGAAAACAGGTCTATACATCATAAGTGTAGTCAATTTATGACAAAAAAAAAGCACTGCTAATAAGTAGGGAAAGAATAGTATTTTTAATAAATGATAGTTAAACATATATTTGTAAGAAAAAATAAAACAAAAAACTTGAGCCTATCTTACGCTACACACCAAAAAATCAACTCCAGATCAATTATAACTCTAAATGTAAAAGCAAAAATGGTAAAACTTCTAAAAGAAAACATCTGTAAGAACATTTTCATTAATTTAGGATAGGCAGAGATTTATTAAAAAAAAAAAACAGGACCCAGAAATCAAATTCAATAAAGGAAAAGATTAATAAGCAGAGCTACATTAAAATTAGTCATTCCTGCTCATTAAGTATCCCACAAGAATAGCAATAAGGCAAGCCAAGAATGGAGGAAGATATTTACAATACATACAACAAAGAGCTTCTAAACCAAAAATATGCGCAACTCTTAAAAAAACCAAGTGGAAAAAGACACAATCCAATAAAAATAAATAAATAAGTAGGTTTGAATGGGTACTCAGAAAAGAACACAGCCAAATGGCCATCAGTAATCAGAAAAGTATAAATTAAAACCACAGTGAAATGCCCTTATATGTCTAAGACAAAAGATAAAAAATTAAAAGATTGGTAACACCAAGTACTGGCAAGTATGTAGGACAACTAGAACTTTCATACTCTGCCAACTGTAACAAAATTGGTGCAAACACTTAAGAGGTAACATGACACAATCATTATGTAGAGGGGAGTGGGATATGAAGGTGCATTCCTGCAAGGAGCTTTATTCCAACATGAAGGTAAAAAATGGAACCGAGCCGGTCAGAAGGGTGGGGCAAAATATACAAAAAAGGTCTTATCCTTACACACTTTTTCAACAGTCTCACAACTTGGTTTTCATAGTGTTAGCTACTATGGAATACTAACATCGTGTGCTATAAACTATAAATTGATTCAAGCTCAGCTAAACAGCCTCTCATTAGAGCCTAACCTCAACACTGCTGACGCCCATCTGTTGCCTTCCTCCACACATTCCCAAAGTGGAAAACAGGCGTGTGTGCCAGGGTAGGTAGGAAACTGAGACTGCTGCTCAGAATTAAAAGCAGTCAACGGCAATAATCCTTCCCAAAAGTCCATTCCCCTTTCAGAGCATTTTGTACTACTGAGTGGAAACATCAGGAAATCAAGAAACTACCCACACACCATTCTCTTTTTTCCTATTCCACTTGTTTCTTCTAAATCTGGGCAGCTCTACTGCATCCTGTAACTGAGCTGCCAATTATTGACAAACCAAGGGCCAGCATTTCAGTTGTTTAAACCTCAGGAGCCAAACTGCTTTTGCAAGTGAGTTAAAAAAGAAAAAAAAATTATTATAAATAAAAAGCATTATTAGCAGCATGAAAGAAACTGTGAGGTTACAAAAGTAACAACAGGTTGGTCATTAGAATCTGCCCTGCACACAGCACCCAAACCTTGGTGACACAGAGGACTATTTTTTTTAAAGGTTTCTTTAAATTATTTCTTATAAATTTGATCATTAAATCAACAGAAAATCAGTACTTCAGCAACCATTTTTTTTATAAAACATTTCCAAGTTTTATCAATGTACATTTTATAATCTGAATAGAGACTGTTACTAGTTTATCAGAAGCTATTCTATACTGCAACTTCCTCCAGGGCTCAAAGTCTCGTTTACCAATTCCAATTGCTTCTCATATCACTTTAAAATATGAAATAAATACAACTAAAACTTTACTGAAGAAAATAAAAAGAAATCTGAAGACATGGAAAGCTCCCCTGAATGGAAATATTATTACAGTGATGCCAATTCTTCCCAAGCTACCTTAAAGAATAAAGAAATCCCTATAGTAATAACAGTTTTCTTTTTGTAACTTAAAATAATTGTAAATCCAATCTAAAGAAAAAAAAATCTGCTGAAAACAAGCAAAACATTTTTATTAGAGGAGTATAAGGAAAACATATTTGTCCATCAGATGTAAGTACACACTATAAAGCTACCTTAAGGAAACCAACTTGAAGCTACTTCAAGAATAGATTTTAAAAATTAAAGGGACCACCATATGTTGCAACAATCCCATTCCTGAGCATATACCAGGAAAACACCATACAGTAAATCCCACACATACAAATTTCCAAAGATGCAAAATCTGTCCATGGAATTCTTCAGGCAAGAATACTGGAGTGGGTTGCCATTCCCTTTTCCAGGGTATCTTCCTGACCCAGGGATCGAACCTGGGTTTCCTGCATTGCAGGCAGAATATTTTACCATCTGAGCCACCAGGGAATGTTAAAAGGGAAAGACTAACAAAATTAGTTAGTAAGCTGTAGGTTGTGATGTTAATTCAAATTATATTGTTTTTTGATAAACATGTTAGTGGCATCAATATAATAGTTGGGATAATAATTTTTAACATTGGAGAAGGTTGAGATTTTGTAATCAATGCTGCAGGTGTTTGATAATATTTCTAGCAGGGAAAGGTCAGTTTTCATTCCAGTGTCAAAGAATGGTCAAGCTACTGTACAATTGTGCTCATTTCACATGTTAGCAAAGTAATGCTCAAAATCCTTCAAGCTAGGCTTTAGCAGTATGCGAACCAAGAACTTCCAGATGTACCAGCTGAATTTAGAAAAGGCAGAGAAAACAAAGATGAAATTACCAACATTCGTAGGATCATAGAAAAAGAAAGGGAATTCCAGAAAGACGTCTACTTCTGCTATACTGACTACACTAAAGCCTTTGACTGTGTGGATCACAAAAAACTGTGCAAACACTTAAAGAGACAGGAACACCAGACTACCTTGCCTGTCTCCTGAGAAACCTGTAAGCAATCAAGAAACATCAGTTAGAAGCAGACATGGAACAACAGACTGGTTCGAAATTGGGAAAGGAGTAAGACAAAACTGTATACTGTCACCCTGCTTATTTAACTTCTATGCAGAGTATATCACATGAAATAATAAGCCAAAGGAAGCACAAGCCAGAATCAAGAATGCTGGGAGAAATACCAACTAACCTCTCCTATGCAGAGGATATCACTCTAACGGCAGAAAGTGAAGAACTAAACAGCCTCTTGATGAGGGTGTAAGAGAAGAGTGAAAAACTTGGCTTAAAACTCAACATTCATGTCCTGGCTATTATAAACAGTGCTGCGATGAACATTGGGGTACATGTGTCTCTTTCTATTCTGGAAATAAGCCAAAGGAAGCACAAGCCAGAATCAAGAATGCTGGGAGAAATACCAACTAACCTCTCCTATGCAGAGGATATCACTCTAACGGCAGAAAGTGAAGAACTAAACAGCCTCTTGATGAGGGTGTAAGAGAAGAGTGAAAAACTTGGCTTAAAACTCAACATTCATGTCCTGGCTATTATAAACAGTGCTGCGATGAACATTGGGGTACATGTGTCTCTTTCTATTCTGGTTTCCTCGGTGTGTATGCCCAGCAGTGGGAGGTGGGAGGGGGGTTCATGTTTGGGAGTTCGTGTACACCTGGGGCAGATTCATGTCAATGTATGCCAAAACCAATAGAGTACTGCAAAGTAAAATAAAGTAAAATGGAAGCTCTAAAAACAAACAAACAAACAAACAAACAAACTCAACATTCAAAAAATATCATGCATTCTGGTTCCATCACTTCATGGCAAATAGATGGGGAATGGAATCTGTGAGAGAATGGAATGGAAACAATGAGAAACTTCATTTCCTTGGGCTCCAAAGTCACCGTGGATGATGACGGAAGCCATGAATTTAAAAGACACTTGTTCCTTGGAAGAAAAGCTATGACAAACCTAGGCAGCATATTAAAAAGGCAGAGACATCACTTTCATTTTGTTGACAAAGGTCTGTATAGTCAAATCTATGGTTTTTCCAGTAGTCGTGTACAGATGTGAGAGTTGGACCACAAAGAAAGCTGAGAGCCGAAGAATTGCTGCTTTCGAATTGTGGTGTTGGAGAAGACTGCTGAGAGTCCCTTGGACAGCACGGAAATCAAACCAGTCAATCCTAAAGGAAATCAACCCTGAATAAATATTGGAAGGACTGATGCTGATACTTTGGTCACCTGATGTGAAGAACCGAAAAGACCTGGAAAAGACCTGGATTCTGTGAAAGATTCAGGGCAGAAGGAAAAGGAGGTGACAGAGGATGAGATGGTTGGATGGCATCACTGATTCAATGGACATGTGTCTGAGCACACTCTGGGAGACAGTGAAGGATAGGGAAGCCTGGCGTGCTTCAGTCCAGGGGGTTGCAAACAGCTGGATGTGACTTAGTGACTGAACAGCAACAACGGGTCTTCCCTGGTGCCTCAGTGGTAAAGAATTCACCTGCAATGCAGGACATGCATGTTCCATCCCTGGGTCAGGAAGATCCCCTGAAGGAGGGCATGACAACCCATTCCGGTATACTTTCCTGGAGAATCCAATGGACAGAGAGTCGGACATGACTGAAGCGATTGATCACGCACCCACGTGTGCAGACATAGAAGTGCAGTGAAGTCGCTCAGTCATGTCCGACTCTTTGTGACCCCATGGAGCCTATCAGGCTCCGCAATCCATGGGATTTTCCAGGCAAGACATAGTAGAGAAGATATTAAGTGCGACTGATATATTTATAGCCCTATAAGGAAAACTGTGAAAGCTGGAATAGCATTTATGTAGACAAAAGATACTCAGTAATTATGAATTTAATCATAATGAGTCAAAATCATTTGCTTTAATTTAATTATCCTATTTGGTTCATTCTGATCCCTTTTGAGTTCATTCATGAGCTATACTTACTGCTAGTAGTGAGATTAGGCTTAGTGGTATGATGAGTATTGTTTTTAGGTCAATTGGGCTGCTCAGGGCAGGAGCAGAAGGAGGACAATTTCTCAATCAAGGAGAGAAATGTAATGGCTACCAGGACAATCTTTATGGAAAATCCTTTTGGGGTCAAATCCACCTTTGTAAGGACTTGATTTTTTTGTATGTCTTTATTTGGGGAAGTCAGAATTTGCTAAGTACAAGTATTAAAGCTAGTTAATACTTTAATACATTAAAGCATGTTTCTGGTTAATGCTAATATAAGGCTTATTATTCTTTTCAGATTATGCCAAAACTGATTGGAAGTCAACTGTACTAACTGATACTAAAAGAATAGGACCCTCATCAATAAACGGTGATGTATAGAAATAGCCATACTACGTCTACAAAGTATCAGTATCAGGCAGAGGCTTCCGATCTGAAATAATTAGAAATTTTAGTTGTCGCAGGCAGCAGACAATTAGGGAAAGTAGAGTGA
Organism: Oreotragus oreotragus; assembly: GCA_006410675.1. Classification (NCBI taxonomy): domain Eukaryota; kingdom Metazoa; phylum Chordata; class Mammalia; order Artiodactyla; family Bovidae; genus Oreotragus; species Oreotragus oreotragus. Next base: position 224,520 of record SJYX01013689.1, read on the forward strand.
ATGATGACTTGTAGGCCTTGGAGGACTTTGGTCATGAAAACGGTTGACCCATATATTCCATCTGAGATTTTACAGTTGTTTGATAATACTCTGAGGCTTGCAGTAGCTAGAGAAACATAATTTCCTTCTATCCAGCTGTCCTGAGATCAGGTAATAGATGCTCCAGAGGCAGTAAGACAGGTGTTGAGAAGTAGTATATCTAGTGGGTTTGGGAGTGAATGCCTGTCAGGGGTCAGCAACTTCCTAGTTCAAGTATAGGGGCAAGAACTGAGCGATGAAAACCTCAGAAGAAGCCAGTAAAAAAAGAGAAACTCTGAAATAATAGAATTATGCCATGTCGACATCCTTTTTTGAGTGAAAGTTGTGACAGCCTTGAAAAGTGCATTCCCTGGTGATGTCTCGTCATCACTGATACACTGTTTGAAGTAAAATGAAGTGAAGTCGCTCAGTCGTGTCTGACTTTCTGTGACTCCATGGACTGTAGTCTACAAGGCTCCTCTGTCTGTGGAATTTTCTAGGCAAGACTACTGGATTGGGTTGCCATTTCCTTCTCCAGATATACTGTTTAGATACTGGTTAATCAGCCCAAAGATAATTAAAAATTTGAGTTAAAATGGACTCATTTGATTAGATTGGATCTTAGGAGAAGGGCTGAGAGCGCTCCTGGGACAAGGATTTACTATTAATCCATGATACTCACGGATTTTGTGAGTCATTATGTGTTTTTTGTGTAGGTAGAGGCTTACTGCTGAGGTGAGCATGTGAGCTAGAATAAGGACTACTGCATGTTCAAGAACAGTGAGAAGAACAAGACTAATAAATGTAACGAGGGTTGTGGGAGGGTTAACGCTTACTAGAGCCAAGTATGCTCCTCTGACTACGTGAATTGACAGGTGACTGGCTGTGATACTATCCGATTAGTTGTAGGGTTAAGGTTATTGACTGGATAAATAAGCTACTAGTTTCACTAATTACTAGCATAGGGATAAGAGGGATTGGTGTCCCATGTGCTAGAAATGAGGATAGAGATGCTCTTGATTTATGGCAGAAGCTAGTGATTACAGTGCCTGCTCAAAATGAACCACTGGGCCTAAGGTAATTGAAAACTGCATAGTGGGTATAGATGAGTTCGGTAAGAGACCAAGTAAGTTTGTTGAGCCAATTAATAAGTGATATAAGTACTCATATTCTAGTTTGTTCTTTATAGCTCTGGATGATCATGATTTGTTCTGATATAAGCTGAACTAGTCATTGCTGAAGAGAAATTATGTGGTTGTTAGTCAGTCGGTTGAGTGTGGGGAAAAATGCCTGGAAACATAATAATTCAAATAAAAACAGTCAGAGCTAATATTGTTGGGGTAATGAAAGAAGCTAATAGATTTTTGTTCATTTTGTTCTTGTTTCTCAAGGGGTAAATGCAGGTATTTTTTTCCTCCAGCAAGCTCTCTGGAGAGGAAAAGCTGAAAGAGGAGAAAGCTAGTTTTATCACTATCAGTATTAGTATCAATACTTTGTACACAGTCTTTGTACTTCTCAGTATCAACCAATTGTAACTGATATTGTAATTGCCACTGGCAGGGTCAGCACAGCCCAGAGTCCAAGATGTGGAGTCTGAGTGAGAAAGATACAGATGAAAATCTCTTCTTCAACACAGACCATTTGAGACCTTTGCCTACCTCATAACACTTTTTCACACTAAATTTTACATAAGAAGTATTTCAGCAAATGCCTTGATACAATGTTACTCTAAAATAATGGAGGATGTTATTGTTGATATGAGTGTGGCTTTTATTTGTATCAAATAAAACAATCTAATTCTAAATTTGAAGAGCTTCCAACTGAAGTAAAGAATATTAACATAGAATATGAGCAAGTGAAAAACAGAAAAAACCAAATATTGTTAATAAACGTTGCATTGTAATATTTGACTACATTCCTGATTGCTTTTATAGTTAAGAAATACGAACACCTGCTGTTTCTTGAATGTGAAATCTGAGTTGAACTATGTTAGGTGCTTTATATACACAATCTCATTTAATCATCATAACATCCCCCTAAGATAGGTATTACTGAAATCTTCATGGTAAATATGAGGAAATTGAGCTTAAAGGAGTTCAGTATTATTCTCAAAGTCCCCCGGATAGTGATGCTTAAGCAGTGATAGCGGATACTGATCTCAAGCAGATACCAGGATGTAGCGACTTATATCCTTCTGCCCCACTGGAACCCACAGTACACCATCTAAATTTGTTTGGGCATGTTTAAACCAGCTGTCTACTGTTATGCACTGGCTAGAAAGGAGGTGGAGTGGCAGTTCATGTGATGGAAAGGGTAGGAAAAGCTCATTTGTAAGTGTGGCCCCATGGATCTGGGCCACCACTAGAGGGCAGGCTAACATTTAGGCATATTTCAGTATTTTTAACATAACCATCATGCACGAACATAAAGCAGCATCTTAATTTGCCCCCTTCCTCATATCCAAATGTAAAACAGAATAGCTCTTTGGAAAAGTATTTGGTAGTTTCTTAGACATTTCTTAATAAACATACACTGAAAACACAATCCATTCTTTTTATTGCTGAATTGTACTGTATCTTCATTCAGAAGTTGATAGATGAAACACTTCAAAAATCTTCAAAAAATTAGAGATTGGAGCATGTCAAGGGTGATATAAGACATTTACTCAAGCTGCTTCCTTCCTAAAACATTCACCCCTACCCACATTCTGCTGTAGCCACCTCCACCCCTTGCAACTTCTTTTAAAAGATTTGTCTCTGCTTCATGTCTCTTCATCCTCATCTCATATTCAGCTCTCAGCCCACTGCAATCTGGCTTCAGCCCACATTATTCTGCTGAAACTATTCTTGACAATTTGTTATGACCTCCTTTTTTGTTACATGTACTAAGTGTATTACAGCCTTCATCTTTACTTTCTCAACACTTTTGACCCTGCTGACAATTCCTTCTCTTATTTCCATTCTCTTTACATATAATTTGTGATATTTTGTGCTTTAATTTTCCTTCCACACATGTGGTTACTTTTTCATAGTCTTCTTTCTGGGTTCCTTCGTCTCTGTCCATCTTTTATGTGCTGATACTACTTAGGCTTCTATGTAAAATTCTCTTTTCCTTTTACTTGAAAGTGAGGCTGGCCAGAGAACTATCTACATAAAAATCATCGGATGGGATTCTACTTGTCAAATATGCAGATTTGTGAGCTATATCCTATACCTATACCCACTCAATAAGACTCTGAAATTGGTACCCAGAATTCTGAATTTTATCACGTCTCCTGGGTCATCTGACCCCAAAGTTTGAGAATTTTTTTCAGAATCTTCCTTGGGTACTATCACCTATTTCCATATGTTCAGTTACCATCTACCTGATGAAAATTATAAAATTTTTATCTCTAGGTCATTCCTGAGCCTCAAAACCCATAGATCCAAACTTCTGATAGTCATTTCAGTGGGAAGGATAAAACCTTTTATACCCCCAGATAATCTTCTTATCTTCACTTGCAAACTTCTCCTCTGGTTTCTATCTTTGAAAGTGGAACCAGCCACCACTGCTAAAAATTCTAGAAATCTAATTAGCTTTCCTGACCTCATACTCTCACTCTTCTCTATTTATAAATAATTATGAAGCCCTCTCAATTTAACCTTCTGAAAAACTGATGATTCCATCTCCCCTTAGAGGTATTCAAGTTGAGGCTGAGAGTCTCTCACCTGGAACCATGAGAGCAGATTCCAGAAAAGTCTCTCAGCCTCTAGACTTAGGCTCACCTGTCTGTGATTTTTTCTTTCTTTCTTTTTTTTTTTTAGAGCTTCCATTTTACTTTATTTTACTTTACAGTACTCTGTTGGTTTTGGCATACATTGACATGTATTGAAATGACTTTTCTAGAATGTGAACCTGGCCAGGCAACTTCCTTATTTAAAACCTTATTACAGAATCCCAAAACTCTTAGAAGGATGGTCATGCTTCCATGATACAACCTCAGCTTACTGCCTCAGTCTTCTTTATTATCTCCAGTTTCTGTTTTATCTTTTTTAAAATTGTGACTTTTAAGTCAAATTGAATTTCTCTTACTTCGTCAAACACCAAATCCTCTTTTTGCCTCCATGCTTTCACCTGTTATGCTCACGGTGATTGAACATTTCTTCTCCATCTTTTTGCCCTGGCTGACTTCTACTGAGACTTCAGGTGTCACCTTCCATGTCACTTTCCCATGGAACTCTCTCTGATCACACTTTCCTTAATTCAGATAAGAGGATGCTGAAATGTGGGAATTTAATATGCTGCACTGACCCCATTATAGGACTTAAAATGCTGCATTTAAGTTTCAGTTTACTTAACCTCTTTTCTGCTAGACTATAAGTCTACTGGAGGCTGGAATCACATGACCACAACTTAGACCGTGCCACTGTGTCGCTACTGAATAATTCAACAGGTGAATTGCTTTGTAAAAAGTAACCACAATCTGAAAAAAGTGTTATAATCTTATATTTTTAGCTTTGATATAATTGGAATTAAAAATCAAGGCTGGGAAATTATATTCTAGATTTTCAAATGATAGTGTGGACATTATTTTAATATAATATTAAAAATTTTAAGACAATAGATATAAATTTATTAATATTTTAGGGAAAAGTATTAGGCAGTGTTCACAATTTCAGAGTCACCTCAGTATGAGCCATAATAAATTATATAAAATTCTTTTCACACATTTGGATGTAAGAAATAGCACTATAAATTTTAAGCTATTTAATATTGTATTCCTATTTAATAGCACAACAAATTGCAAAAAGTTTTTTAAATAAACATGAAAAAGAGTCTTGTTCAAGGTTTTTTGTCCCTGTTGATTCACCTTCTCTAAATGAATGGCATTTTAAAAGCTATAATATCCATTCCCTTATTCGAAAACACATTTTCCTCCTCTAAAACCAATGTTTTCTTTTGTTTTGTGTGTGTGTGTTTTACCTCTGTAGATTTCACGATGACCTCTTCACTGGCAATTTCAAGGTACTTCACTTATTTTTTCATGTGGGCTTTTCAAATATAACTAGACTTCTTTGAACTTTTGTATTTGAAATCCAGAAAGCAAATTCTCCTAACGTTGCACATTAGGATTCTTCAACTAGAAGCTTAGACTGGATACGCATAAAATCAAATACTCAAACCCTAAAAGTCTGTTTTCATGCTTCCTTCCTCAGTGGCCCCTCCGTGGCAAGCTTAGTTCTGGACAGCTCCTTCAGAAAACGGCCAAGGTGGGGGATTCGTCATAAATCCAATAAAAGGTGTTGTTACAATGCCACATCTTCACAAGTCAGAGCTACACAACTTCAAAGGACATTGGTATATCCACTGGAATATAGAAATGGATGATATAACTGCAAAGTTAATTTCTGCCTTTGCATAAGTGCTGAACAATTGAAAATGCAAATAATGGAGTTTGGAAGACTAGTCCCTTCACTTACTAGCTATGTGACCCTAAATCAAGGAAGATAATGTATATTTTTAATGAGCATATATCAAACTAAACATTAAGTGTGACTTAAATATAGTACAAATGACATCATCCAGGTCTGAAATTGAGTTCTTTTGAAGAGCTGGTTTGTGAATTATGTAAGAACGTGAGATACAGTTCAATACATTAGCATTCTTCCCAGTTTTGTACACTGTTCTGGTTAGCACCAAAGGCCCCCAATGACAGGACACTGCACTGCCTAGAAGAAAGTGTCATAATATCAAACAATAGGGCAGAATTCCACCAAGTAATACTGAATGTTTTTATTGAGGAAACAGAAAAAGAAAATATGAAATAGTAGCAGTTTCTTTGCACAAAAGCTGAGTAAAAATTGTTACCCTCAAGGTAAAAAAGTTTGCTGAATTGGGAAATCATACCCCGAGCTGAGAGTTTGGGACATTTGTTCACAAACCTATTAACTTTTCTACAGCTTTACATTAAACATCACAAATAGTTTATTCCCTTACTGTCTGGGCCAGTAGGCCAAATTCTGCCCTGAATTTTTCATTCCTATATCCCCTTTGGCTGTTTTCACTGATCTGTATGCCCTTTCTCAACAGAGTGGCTTTATTCCCCCCTTTCTAATTTTCAGAAACATCTCTGTGATCCTTGCGACCTTTCAGTGGTGGATGTTCAGCCCAAAGGGGGAGAAATAACTATGTAAAAGGACCTTTGTGATGGTTGGCAGAGGATATAAGAGATCATATCTGTGCCCTTGGGTGATTATGTACCCACTGGGGCACCAGGTTTGTATCTGCTCATCTGTGAAATCAGGATGGTGATAATAATGAAGTAACCCTCATTTACAATATCTCATTTAATCCTTTTCACATCCATATATCCCTATGAGGAAGATAACACACCCTGCAACATTTTGTAATGGTATTATAGAAATCTGCGGAGGTGAATATGAATCATTAAACCAGTCCAAAGCTCATTTAAGATTGGAGGAAAAAAATCTGTTAACATGCAACAAATATTTCCTGGGCAATAACCATATGTTTACCACTGTATCTACACAATAAGGATCCAGTAATGAACAAGCTATCATAGAACACACTCCTGTTCTTAGCAAGTAGACATAGGAATGAGGCTGGAGAAAGACATATAAAGTAGGAAACCAAATAATAAACCAGATGATTTAGAGAAGTACAAGGCACCATGAAGATGATAAAACAGGGCAGTGGGATGCAAATGCATGGGGTGTCTTAGATACACCAGAATGACTAGGGAAAGCTTTTCTTAGGTAACATTTGTTCTCTGTCTTGAATGATTAGAGGTTGGAGGTATGTGGAATTCTAAGAGAGGTGACTTGTATCTATACAAGTATAGTTGTGTATATGTATAGTTTCTATAGAACTTTAGAAACATATAGAAACATCTGATCTTTCTGACGGAGAGAATGGAGAGAATGACATTTGAAGGAGTTAGACAGGAGGAGCCAGTTCTATAGGATCTTGTGAACCAAGTTAAATTCAGATTTTTATTCAAACTGCTTGTAATCAATAATTGGAAAGTTACATAGGAATAACAGGATCTAAGCTGTTTTCTAAAACATGTCACTATAATTTTTAGATTTTTTCCATTATAGGTTATTACAAGACACTGAATATTGTTCCCTGTCCTATAGAGTACATTCTTGTTGTTTGTCTGTTTTATATGTAATGGTGTGTATGTATTAATCTCATACTCGAAATTTATCCTCACTTTTCTCCCTTTGATAACCATGCTTGTTTTCTATGTTGTAAATAAGTCAATTTGCAATAATTTTTAGGTTCTACATATAAGCAATATCATATAATATTTGTCTATATCTGACTTACCTCACTTAGTATAATAATCTCTAGGGCCATTTATGTTGTTGCAAATGGCAATATTTCATTCTTTGTACGGTTGAATAATATTCTACTGTATATACATACCACATCTTCTTTATTCATTCAACTGTTGATGGACACTCAAGCTGTTTCCATGGCTTAGTTATTATAAATAATGTTGCTATGAATGCTGGGATGCATGTATCCTTCTGAATTAGAGTTTTCATTTTTTCTGAATTTATGCCCAGGATTGGGATTGTTTTATCATATGGTAACTCTAGTTTTAGTTTTTAAGGGAACCTCCATACTGTTCTCCATAGAAGCTGTACTAATTCATATTCTCACAGCAATGTAGGAGGATTACTTTTTCTCCACACACTCTCCAGCATTTATTATTTGTAGACTTTTTGATTATGACCATACTGGTGTGAGGTGATAACTCATTGTAGCTTTGACTTGAATCTCTCTAATAATTAGCAATGTTGAGCATCTTTTCATGTGCCTGTTTGTCATCTGTATGTCCTCCTATCCATCGCTCATTTTTTTAAATCACATTTAATTTAAAAGCCTTAATTGCAACATACACAAAGACAGGTTTTAACTTTGTAGGACGTATTTATATGTAAGCATACAAACATTTACACATATATTCCTTTACTCAGATATAAATAGACACTGCTTGAAAGTATTAAAATAATCTTAGTCATTCACGTGGGTCCAAAACTCAGTCTCACTATATAACATGTGGTGTTTAGAGTACAGTATAGACCGAGTTTGTACTGTGTGCTGTGCTTAGTTGCTTAGTCATGTTCGACTCCTTGCAACCCCATGGACTCTAGCCCACCAGGCTCCACTGTCCATGGGGACTCTCCAGGCAAGAACACTCGATTGGGTTGCCATGCCCTACAGGAGACTGACTGCTGCTGCTAAGTCACTTCAGTCGTGTCTGACTCTGTGCGACCCCATAGACGGCAGCCCACCAGGCTCCCCCATCCCTGGGACTCTCCAGGCAAGAATACTGGAGTGGGTTGCCATTTCCTTCTCCAACGCATGAAAGAGAAAAGTGAAAGTGAAATCGCTCAGTCGTGTCTGACTCTTCACGACCCCATGGACTGCAGCGTACGAGACTCCTCCGTCCATGGGATTTTCCAGGCAAGAGTACTGGAGTGGGGTGCCATTGTCTATTCTCCCACAAATATAGAATGAAAGTGAAAGCGAAAGTGAAGTCTCTCAGTCGAGTCCGACTCTTTGTGATCCCATGGACTATAGTCTACCAGGCTTCTCTGTCCATGGGATTTTCCAGGTAAGAGTACTGGAATGGGTTGCCATTTCCTTCTCCAGGGGATCTTCCTGACCCAGGGATTGAACCCAGGTCTCCTGTGTTGCAGGCAGATGCTTTACCCTCTGAGCCACCACGGAAGCCTTATAACAATAATTTTCTATTATTATATAATGATTTTCATTCTTATTATAAATATTCAAATGACTATCTTTTACACTTGTACGTATCTCACTGGATTATTTTAAACATTCTTCATCATTTGTAAAAGCTCTGTATATGTTAAACTCACTACCCTTTGTCACACACACTGCCCTACATATTACAACCAAGGTAATTTTTAACAAAATCTCAAAACAAAGTTTAATTATGTGCTATCTTCTCATATCCTTCAAATTTATCCCAGATATTCTATATGATTTAAACTTCTTGGATTTTTATCAGTCTGGATCAAATATTTAAATTTGGTAGAACAACATTGAGGCCAAAGTAGTGAATACTAGACATGACTTTCAAAATCTTCAGAAGAAACTCCTAATCTTAGGCAAATACTACACCAGGGTTCACCTTGCTTTCCTGAAAATGGTGATTATGGCCTCAGACAGTTAAATCCACTGGTAGAAAGATACTCATTGCATAAGTCTTCTTCTTCCGATTAGGCCTATGTCATCTTTGCAAACAGAAGATGACATATTATTAATGAAAACTAGTGAGGAAAACATTCTTAACACTATAAGGTTACTAACTTCCGAGCCTAAACTAAAATTCATGAGAGGTTGTCAAAGGCATGTTATTTACATGATTATATAACTCTTTGTCAACAGCAAAGCTAATTGTGTTGAATAATTATCAGACCAAAATATAAAGTTTCCAACTTAATAAGACTCTGGACTTAAAATGAAGGAGCCCTCCTTCAAAAGAAATCTGCACATTGAATTGTTATTCTCTATATTTAAGAAGTATTAAAGTGTGTATATACATACATATTTTTTAGAAACTCTGATAATGAGGAATGGTTCTGTCATTTCCTAACAGTTTTTGTATAAATTTCATATACTAGCAAATCTCAATACATCTGCTATTAAAAGCACAAGTGTGCCCCCTTCTGAATAAATGAAATATTGTGTCCTATATTTGCTCTTAAAATAACAACCACCCTCCTTTCTGGACCAAACTGAGTGAATGAACTTGGGCAAAATGAACTTGGGCAAATATCAGCAGCAAGTTTTAAGACTATGTTTTTCTAGAAATATTTATTGGAGGCATTCTAAAAAATATTTCCATGATGTCTGCTTTGTCTGTTTATATTTGCTTGTCCCTTTCCATAGCTGAAATCTAAAATAAAACACCCTGCTAAAATTAAGCACATTTTAATCTTGTTCTGGACAGAGAATGAAAGGCTAGATTGTTATAACTCAGAATGGAGTTGAAAGAGTTGGGGAGAGTTGGCATCTCTTTTAGAAACTGAAATACGGATAAAGATGTCAGTAGAAGTGCATTCTACTGTAACAATTCCATTTGGGTTTGAGAGAGGCTACATAAGCTAAGTATTCATGTTGACTTTAGGTTCTACTCTGTTCTCTCAGTTTGCAACTGGGAAAATAAAGACTCAGAATGACTACGTGGTTTTTGGAAAATCATTTAATGAACAAGTCATTCTTTCTTATCCTCAATCTAACGTTCTACCTACAGTAAAACAGTGACCCAAATTAACTATTCTCTTAAACATATGTGATGGATTCCATCTTTAAATTCCTCCATCTCAATTTAGATTCTCCTTTTTATCTCTCTTCCAACAGATGCAGAGCCATAAACAATTTCTGATAAAAATATGGCAACATGTTTGATTATTGATATGTGTAGTGTGCTACTTGACTATTATAAAATGCTATGGAAATAAAATGATGATGGCAATGACAACAGCAATAGTTATAATAAAATGATAATAAAATGAAATGTTATGATCAAGTCCTAACATTATTAGAAGATGACAGTTAAATGATATCTTAAATTATATTTATCAGTTCAGTTCAGTTCAGTCGCTCAGTCATGTCTGACTCTTTGCGACCCCATGAACTGCAGCACGCCAGGCCTCCCTGTCCATCACCAACTGGAGTTCACCCAGATTCATGTCCATTGAGTCGGTGATGCCATCCAGCCATCTCATCCTCTGTCGTCCCCCTCTCCTCCTGTCCCTATCTTAAATCACTNTCAGTCATGTCTGACTCTTTGCGACCCCATGAACTGCAGCACGCCAGGCCTCCCTGTCCATCACCAACTGGAGTTCACCCAGATTCATGTCCATTGAGTCGGTGATGCCATCCAGCCATCTCATCCTCTGTCGTCCCCCTCTCCTCCTGTCCCTATCTTAAATCACTTAAATGACCACATAAACTTCAAACTAAGTTCTTCAATTCTTAGTTAGGAAATATGATCCTTTGTCTTATTTCTCCCATTATAGCAGCAAAAATAGCTTGCCTCCTTTTAAATACAGAGGTGGGCTGATTAAGCCTATAGCTACTGTGAACAGATTTCAGTGGAATGGGTAGGTAAGTCAATTATCTTCCTTTCAATATCCTATCATCTCAACACATTATAAAACAGACAGATATTGATGAAATTTACATAAATATATAAGATTTTCTCTTTTCAGCAAACTTCTAATTTCTTGGCTATTTGACATAGGTTGACTATAGTTTTTCACATAGCATGTGAAAATTTATATCCTCTCTGTCAATATATTCTTATTTTTTACAATGTATTTCAGAAATAAGCAACTGCAGATGGTATCAGAATTTTGGATGAAATAAACATAGATCCTTGAATGGAATAAATGCAATCTGTCATCAACTCAAATTCTTTTCTAACACTATTCTTCCATGATACTACAAAGACCCTGCTGCTGCTGCTGCTAAGTCACTTCAGTCATGTCCGACTCTGTGTGTCCCCATAGACGGCAGCCCACCAGGCTCCCCCGTCCCCGGGATTCTCCAGGCAAGAACACTGGAGTGGGTTGCCATTTCCTTCTCCAATGCATGAAAGAGAAAAGTGAAAGTGAAGTCGCTCAGTCTGTCCAACTGTTAGTGACCCCATGGACTGCAGCCCACCAGGCTACTCCGTCCATTGGATTTTCCAGGCAAGAGTACTGGGGTGGGGTGCCATTGCCTTCCCCGACAAAGACCCTACATGGTAGAATCTTTCCACCAATATATTTGTTACCAAGTGAAGTGTTTAGAACACTGTATTATAAACATTTGTAGAATACTGAATCTTTAAATTGTTGTCCTCAGTGAATAAAACTGACTGATTAAAAACATATTTGTAAATGTCTTATGCCATATGGCTTACATTTTTGTTAATGATCAATCCCAAGATTAAATCAATTGTTGGACAACTATCATTATAAAACCATGAAATGTTTACAATGACTCCCTTATTTTCTCCCAAACTCACATCACTAACTTGTCCCAATATTTATGCACATTTAACCCATGCTCACTCCTTCTTACTGCAAGATTCAAACTCATCAATTTAGATTCAGAGTGACAACCTACTACTTGGCCAGTCAATTAATTTTCAAACAACACATCAAATCAACATATATAAAAAGCTTTTCGATTGAATTAATAGGCATTGTACATTCATTTCCAAAATTATATTCTCAACTAAAACATACACTATGATGATCATCAACTCATAGTCATTACTGATTATTCATAATTGTGCAATGAACCATCTTGTAAACAGCAAATATAGTTCTTATTTAGAGAAACTTTAAAACATTCAGACTAGTAATTACATTGAATAATAGCTTAATTTAAATCATAAAAGACCTCTGGTGGATTATTCCTTCTCCTCTATGTGATGTTTCACACAGAAAGGAACTATACATTCTCATAAATAAATATGTGCATCAAATAATTAATACTGAAAATAAATGTATTGAAGATAACAGTGAAAATAAGCTGAACATATCTTGCAGAAATTGAGTCTGATATTCCCATTGCCACCTATCCCCACTTTCACCCCATACAGACACCACTTATTTCCTCGACCTTTGAAATACACCGTGTGTTTTTCATCTGAGAATTGTTGAAATGTGAATACTTTGAATATTTCTAATACCATTATATTTTGTCAGGGTGTTTTATTGATTGTTTGACTGAGGGTATATGCTGTATTGATCAGTGTGGCACCTTTTCTCTTTTTAGGTAACTGCAAATCGTTTCTCTTTTTTGAGTTTGGTAACTACAAATCATTACATATCCTTGTGGTCTCTGCTTGAGTGATCAGGTCTGATACAAAGACCTGAATAATCAACTTATTCCATTCCTTTGACTATAGAGATTGGTTCAAGCATGCAGACCAATTAAACTGGTCAAATCTCATTAGGGCATTCCAAATTAAAACAGCCGGACATCTCTACATACTTTTTAAAATAGCTAAAATCTCAAACAATGAAACAGCAGCTAGTGGCCAGGATGCAGAAAACAGGGGCTCTCATTCACTGGTAGTAGCAGTACAAAATTATATAGCCACTCAGCAAACAGTCTAGCAGCTCTTTCAAAGTTAACCATGGTCTTACCATACCATGGAAACTACATGCAGCTTAGTGTTTATCCACATGATTTGAAGTTTACATCCATACAGAGTCTCACACAAATGTTTATAGCAATCTTATTCAAAACTGCCAAATCTGGTTGTTTAGTCGCTAAGTAATATCAGACTCTTTTGCAATCCCCTTGACTGTAGCCCCCCAGGCTCCTCTGTCGAGGTGATTCTCCAAGTAAGACAACTGGAGTAGGTTGTCATTTCCTTCTCCAGGGGATCTTCCCAACCCAGGGATACAGCCTGTGTCATCTGCATTGGCAGGCAGATTCTTTACCACTGAACCACCAAGGAAGCCACAACTTGGAAGCATTCAAAGTGTTCTTCCAAAGGTGACTGGATAAATCTTGGTATTTCCATACAACGGAATATTATTCAGCAATAAAAATAAATGGACAAAAAGACATGGAACAAACTTTAAAATATATGGCTAAATGAAATAAATCAGCCTGAAAAAACAAATAATTTCAATTACAATTACACAGTATTCTGTAAAAAGCAAAGCTATCACTGGTTGCCACAGGTTCAGTAGGAGGGAGGGAAGGACAGTGAAAAGGTAGGGCTTTCAGGGCAGTGAAATTATTCCTCGTGACACTGCAATGGTGAATACATGACGTGCTACATTTGTCAAAATCCATACAATGTAAAACACAGAGTGAACACCTGTAAACTATGCACATTAGTTAACAATAATATATCAACACCGGATCATCAATTATAATAAATGTACCAAATTAACACAAAATGTTAATAGGAGAAACTCTGTAGGGACAATATATGAGAACTCTGAATTCACTACTCACTTTATCTGTAAATCTAAAAACGGTTTGAAGAAAAGGCTTGTTAATTAAAAATAGCAAATGGTCCAATGAGTCACCATTTCAAAAACGGAGTTATTATTGGAAAAAGCCCATTAAGGACTATGTAGGTGGATTTCCCTGGTGGTCCAGTGGTAAAGAGTCTGCCTGCCAATGCAGGGGATGCAAGTTCAATCCCTGATCTGGGAGGCTCTCACATGCCTCAGGGCAATGAAGCCCGTGTGCCACAGCTACTGAGGGCTCTGCAACAAGAGAGGCCACTGCAAAGAGGAGCCTGTACACCACAAGTAGAGCAAGCCTGTGCACAGCAACAGAGACCCAGGACAGTTCAGTTCAGTTCAGTCGCTCACTCGTGTCCGGCTCTTCGTGAGCCCATGGACTGCAGCACACCAGGCCTCCCTGCCCATCACCAACTCCCAAAGTTTACTTGAACTGATGTCCATTGAGTCAGTGATGCCATCCAACTATCTCATTTTCTGCTGTCCTCCTCTCCTCCCACCTTCAATCTTTCCCAGCATCAAGGTCTTTTCAAATGAGTCAGTTCTTCTCATCAGGTGACCAAAGTATTGGAGTTTCAGCTTCAACATCAGTCCTTCCAGTGAATATTCAAGACTAATTTCCTTTAGGATTGACTGCTTGGATCTCCTTGCAGTCTCAGGGACTCTCAAGATTCTTCTCCAACCCCACAGTTCAAAAGCATCAATTCTTCTGTGCTCAGCTTTCTTTATAGTCCAACTCTCACAACCATATAGATGACTACTGGAAAAACCATAGCCTTGACTAGACAGAACTTTGTTGGCAAAATGTCTCTGTTTTTTCATATGCTGTCTAGGTTGGCCATAACTGTTCTTTCAAGGAGCAAGTGTCTTTTAATTTCATGGCTGCAGTCACCATCTGCAGTGATTTTGGAGCCCCCAAAAATAAAGTCTGTAATTGTTTC
>SJYX01013689.1:239549-254793 GCA_006410675.1 Oreotragus oreotragus
CAAAGAAAGGCAATGCCAAAGAATGCTCAAACTACCGCACAATTGCACTCATCTCACGTGCTGGTACAGTAATGCTCAAAATTCTCCCGGCCAGACTTCAACAGTACATAAACTGTGAATTTCCAGAAGGTCAAGCTGGATTTAGAAAAGGCAGAGGAATCAGAGATCAAATTGCCAACATTCACTGGATTATCGAAAAAGCAAGAAAGTTTCAGAAAAAAAAAAATCTACTTCTGCTTTATTGACTATGCCAAAGCCTTTGACTGTGTGGATTACAACAAACTGATGAAAATTCTTAAAGAGATGGGAATACCAGACCACCTGACCTGCCTCTTGAGAAATCTGTATGCAGGTCAGGAAGCAACAGTTAGAAGTGGACATAGAACAACAGACTAGTTCCAATTCGGGAATGTAGTACGTCAAGCCCATCCTGTTTATTTAACTTATATGCAGAGACCCAGTACAGCCACTGATAAATGAATAAATACATAAAAAGACCACCTGAGAGCTACCACATGAAGTAGGGCCTGCTCATAAATAAAGCCAATATGGGCAAAGTAATATGAATGGTACGAAAAGAGAAGAGGAGAGAGAGAAAAACCCTTCTGGAGGCCACCTGTACTTGAATTCCATGCTACCCCTAAAGTTAAAGTATTAGTTGCCCAGTTGTGTCTGACTCTTTGTAACCCCATGGACTGTAGCTGCAAGGCTACTTTCTTTATGGAATTCTCCAGGGAAAAATACTGGAGTGGATAGCCATTCCCTTCTCCAGAGGATCTTCCCAATCCAGGGATAGAACCCAGATCTCCCACAGTGCAGGCAGATTTTTTTTTTTTTTTTTTTTTTTTTACCATCTGAGCCACCAGGGAAGCCTCTGCTACCCCTCAGCTCTTCAATTATGTCAGCCAATAATCCCCTTTATGTCAGATTGAGTTGGATTTCCTGGCACTTGTAGCCAAAGGATTCCTGAATAACACAAATTCTATGGGCAATGATCAATATCATAGTGCTAGCTGTAGATTATGAGTTAGAATCCAGAGATTATTTTTAGAGTGCGAAAAAGAACAATTTCAAATATCATGATGAGAGATCTGCAGAAACTGACTTAAAGACAATGAAACAGAATTTTGTCTAAGCAGTGATTCTAACACTGGACATGGCAGAGCCCGAGATGGTCGATGGATCTGCCTCAGTGACTGCTGTGGACAAGAGAAGGCAATAGGTGGATGGAGATAAGGGTTAGACAAGGCTCCAAACTCAGCAACGAGACTACTTACTTATTTACTGGGCTCTTTGCAAGTGCCTCTTTGAACAAAGGATGAAAACCATTATTTTTGGAACATGAATAGCTCCCAAATTCAGGCCATACTCAGTTCTAGGAAAGGCCTCAAGGGAACCAGTAGTCAGTGCTAACCACCTGAATAAGAACCAGAAAACTGATTTACTGATAATTTATTATTTACTGATAATTTATTGTCACTGGGTGCATCAGAAAACTTGACAACTTTCTTGGAAGAGATAATCAGTCTCTATAGGGAGAGGGGAACATAGCACCATGGAAGATCCATTCTGATGTCACCAAACAGCAGAAAAAGAGAGAAAAAGAGATAGCTCTGCAGAAATGTTATGTGAACAAGGACCAAACAACACTGATCTCAGTGTACACCTTGTAGACCAGGACTCTGATTTTATGAAGGATCACTGAAGGTGGACTATCCAAACTGTTTCTTTCTAGCGTATTTTATTCCATGGTACTTCACAGAGTAGATGAATGTACGTGTGGAGCCCTGGAGTCGTTCAAACCAGTGACCTTGCTGCCGTCACACTGACATCATACTTCAGTCTACACGTCACCAGTCTACACAATACCATCGCAGGTGGGTACTGCGGTCTCAATGCTGTGCAGGTAAAATGACTTCCTAGCAAAATAACACTCACAGTCATCTTAGAAATCCTCAGAATTTCAGGACATCATTTTCCAATCTCCCTTCAAGTCATCATTTCCTGCGCTCCAAATCTCTGAAAACCTTCTGAAATGTTTATTTGTTTTTTTAATTTGGAGGCTCACTACTGTTAAACAAAATTCTTGTTTTCTGAAAAACTATTTTTGTGTTTGTTGAAAGACTTGCACATGGCTATAAGAATATAATAATAATAATCATCATCACCATAACTCACTGTTGTGTGCTCCAGTGTACTTCCTAAATATATAATCCCATTTCATAGGAGTTTCTAATTTCTGAATAAAACATTGATTGATTTCTCTAAGGGATTCTGAGGATCTGTCCTCCAAATAGCTGTCTACTTATCAGGTACAACTGGCAATTGTGCCAACTGGGATTCCTGCTGCTAAGTGGTTTCCCATATTGTTGTGTAGGATGCAATCGTGACACCAGCTTCTGAGCTAACCATGGAAATAGCAGATCTCACACACACCTACTCTCCACAAATCATCACGGACAGTTTCCCTCTTTCATTTTTATATATATATAAATATAAAGGGAACAGATGATTCGCGTTACTTGAGGAGGTGGAGATAAAAATTCTCCAGTTATTTCTCGTACATCACAGCCATGCAAAAGGTTTCAAGAAAGACTGGAAGCAGAAATGAATAGTTCTGGACTTAGATCTTACCTCTACTGCTTTCTCAAGAAGTGCACATAATAAGAATGTTTTTCCTTTCATCTCAGAGTTCTGGCAAATGCTTCAGAAACTGAGGATTAATCCAATTGCTAAGAAACAGTTTTTAGTCATAAGAAACACAGAAAGCAAATTTTATGAGCATTCTGAATGATTTTTTTGATGTTGATAATATTGAAGATGGAAAAAATGGCAAGCTACACCTCTACTTTCTTAGTAATTAGCTACATTTAAAGGCCAATGCACTTTATATAAAAGGATGCATACTTTGATAACTGTACATCCTTCAAAGAATCGTTTCTGATAGATTGAACTGTATGATAATTCTGCCACAGAAGTCCTTTCTCACTAAACATATTTATGAACATGCTTATTCATCATTATACCTAAATTGAAACGCTGTAGCTCAGTTTTCATGCATAAGATTCCTGCTTTTAAGATACTCATTTGCAAGTTTAAATAAGGTCTTATACAAACCTTAAAAGAAAATGCAAGTAGTCAGTTTGAGCTGTACCACATGGTGGATTTAACTTCTATATGCTTATAACCTTCATGCTCACACAAATGATTCAAATGCACTCCTTCACAGATGGACACCGGTAGTTCAACTGTTGGATGGGCACATTAACATATTATAAGAGATGCCTAGACATGAAGTCAGGGGCTCGCGCTGTGACTGAATGAAATACAACACTCTAACCTTAAAGAGAGGGGTATGGTGGTCCGGATGATGTCAAATAAACCATGGCTAATTGTGAAGCAGAAATGGGTGTTTCTTTTTACTAACTAAACTAGATCCAGCGTTTGGCGGTTATAGCCAGTTCTCAGTAGAGTTCAATCACCAGATTTGACTGATAAGATTCTTTGGGGGAATTTTCCTTATTCAAATGTTATACATAAAGTAAGACTATGTCAACATCCATAAGTAGCTCACTGGTTTAAATTTGCTTGGCTAAATTTATAAAAGTGAGTTTGTACCATAAGACAGATCGAGGTGTCCAGCACATGGAAGATTCTCTCATACAGTAAATGGCCTTTCTGCAGCGAATCCCCTCCATGTTCTGGGACACTGATTCCCCTGTACTCATCATTATGGAGAAGCAGAAATAGTTTGTACTACAAAATATTATATTTTTTGCCCTTGACCCTACTAACTCATTTAATTTATCCTTTTGGTATAAGGTCAACTAAGTGAGATCCCTGTGGAAATTTCTGAAAGAGAATTAAAGAGCTTCTTGAGGAAAGTGAAAGAGGAGAGTGAAAAAGTTGGCTTAAAGCTCAACATTCAGAAAACTAAGATCATAGCATCCGATCCCATCACTTCATGGCAAATCGATGGGGAAACACTGGAAATAGTGGCTGACTGTATTTTTCTGGGCTCCAAAATCATTGCAGATGGTGATTGCAGCCATGAAATTAAAAGACGCTTACTCCTTGGAAAGAAAGTTATGACCAACCTAGATAGCATATTCAAAAGCAGAGACATTAATTTGTCAACAAAGGTCCATCAAGTCAA
Source organism: Oreotragus oreotragus (assembly GCA_006410675.1). NCBI lineage: Eukaryota > Metazoa > Chordata > Mammalia > Artiodactyla > Bovidae > Oreotragus > Oreotragus oreotragus. The sequence goes on from SJYX01013689.1 coordinate 243,706, forward strand.
AGCTATGTTTTTTCCAGTGGTCATGTATGGATATGAGAGTTGGACTATAAAGAAAGCTGAGTGCAGAAGAATTGATGCTTTTGAACTGTGGGGTTGGAGAAGATTCTTGAGAGTCCCTTGGACTGCAAGGAGATCCAACCAGTTCATCCTAAAGAAGATCAGTCCTGGGTATTCATTGGAGGGACTGATGTTGAAGCTGAAACTCCAATACTTTGGCCACCTCATGCGAAGAGCTGACTCATTTGAAAAGACCCTGATACTGGGAAAGATTGAGGGCAGGAGGAGAAGGGGATGACAGAGGATGAGATGGCTGGTTGGCATCACCGACTTGATGGATATGGGTTTGGGTGGACTCCGGGAGTTGGTGATGGACAGGGAGGCCTGGCGTGCTGCAGTTCATGGGGTCGTAAAGAGTTGGACACAATTGAGCGACTGAACTGACCTGAACTGAAGTGAGATCCACACAGAGCAGATATCTAATATGATTCCTTTGCTTCTAAATGGATGGAATGGAAGAGCCTCCATTTAAGAGAGAAGCTCTTCAGATTCCATATTTCACACTTTAGTTTTAAATAATGTCTCTAGTTTTACACATTCAGAATTTGCCTAAAAGAGGCATGAAGAATGACCCAACCCTATGACATTTCCTTTGGAGTATTGTTGGGCTGTGTGGAAAGATATCAGAGATTACATCATGTAGTCCATTCAGTTTTACAACTGAAGTTTTTTTGGCCCAAAGAAGTGGACTTAATCATCCTCCAAAGTTTCTAATCCTGAAGGCTAGAGCCCAGGATACTGAATTCTTAACTCTAAATAGTGAATGATAGTATGTGCCGTTCTGCCCAGGTATTTATTAACTGGAGGTCACTCTATGAGGCTCAGAACAAGATGTAGTAGACAAAGAGCAAATTCGCTTACAGTTCTTTTGGTTAAGATATTCCCATTTGTAGTCAGAACACCCCAGTTTATAACCTGGCTCTGCCACTTACTCGCTGAACAAGTTTACTTAATCGAATTGTGCATCGATTTCCTCATCTATAAAATGGAGAATTTAGCACCAACTTCCCAGAGTGTGTGGTGTGAGGGATCAGTAAGGGTAAACTTGAAAGATTTAGCATAGAAAATAAACAATGTTTGCCCATTGTGAATAATTATTAGTTCGGTCTATTAATAAATAATTATACTATAGCAGAGCTTTCTTGAAAACCTTTGTGCCCTTTATGTAACTTCCTATCTTCATTCCATTCCCTTTCTACTTCACAATAAAAAATCTAATCTGAAAATATATTATCTGTCTAAATTGCATGGGCCTAAACAGTGTAAAAATTTCTAAGAAATGTGCATGAGGATTTAATTGTACAACATCTTATAAAACCCACAAAAGAGAATAAAGCACCAATGTAGTGGGGGGAAGTGTACTCAAAAACAGATGACCAAAATATTTCCTTCAAGCTTGATACTGATTTTTTTTTTAATCAAATGACTCCTGAGTCTAGAAAAGTCACAGCAAATGCCTCTATTGAAGACTATTTAAATTCCCTCTACAATAGAAATACTAAATGATAAACCTATTAAGACCCTCTAGGGAAACTATTTCCTGCAGAAAAGGATGGCTTCATGAATATCTTAAGCATGAATTCAATCAACAAAATGCATACTTCTACAAAGTAATAATTACGAAGCTGCTAATGAACTTATGTTTGCAAATAAAACTAGAATAGCTGTCAATCTGGAAGACTTCCCTGGTGGTCCAGTGGTTAAGAATCTACCTTCCAATGCAGGAGACATGGATTTGACCCCTAGTCGGGGGACTAAGATCTCACGTACCATGGGGCAACAAAGCCTGCATGCTGCAACTAGAGAAAAATGCATGAGCCACAACAAAGACCCAGAACAGCCCCAAAATAAAATAAAATAATGCCAGTCTGCATAACATGTGGGACAAAACCTTTTCAGGTCACAAAAATTAAATGTAACCAATATAATGTGCTTTATACCACACTTTAGTAGCATACCTCAGCCCATGCTGTCTGTTCCAGGTGGCACAGTGGTGAAAATCCACCTGCCAATGCAGAAGACACAGGAGACATGGGTTCGATCCCTGAGTCAGAAAGATCCCCTGGAGAAGGGAAATGGCTACCCACTCCAGTATTCTGGCCTGGAGTGGGTAGCCTTTTCCCTTCTCCAGGGGATCTTCCCAACCCAGGGATCGAACCCAGGTCTCCCACATTGCAGACAGACTCTTTAATAGCTGAGCCACAAGGGAAGCCCACAAAACATATTTGCATGCCAAAATAAAGAAAACTGCTGGGGTTGTCTCTTGTTGCCCGTTTCCATTTTTGTTTTTAATAAAAACCCTGTGTTCAAGCAGAAGAGCTATTGAGGGTTGCACATGATAAAGTTGAAGAAAACAGCGGCATAAAGAGAAATCAAAGCAATGGATAGTTATAAACATTTAAACATCTTTCGTATGTAAATTACCAACATCCATTGTCTTAAAATTTGAAAAATGTTCTTACTGAATCACTTATTTCCACCTCTCACAGCCATTCTAGAATAAAGTTTTAGAGCACAAGACTCCAGGTTCAGACCAGTTAGGTTCTGCCCCAGTTCAACTATTTTTGAGATCAAAATCCCTCATGTTTAAAGTGAGGTCAATATTAGTATATATCTAGTAAAATGGTGAGTGTAATGCCTGCATGTAACTAAGCATGCTAATACACATATAAACTGATTGCTTTTCCAGGCAGTGTTCAAATGGTATTTGCTCTGCAAGTCAACTGGCTTTATAATTAACTCAAACCAATTAGTTTTTCTGGCTCCCATTCTCCCTGACTATTCAGACCTTGAGATTTCCCACATACTAGATGTTTAAGATTTAATTCATTACAATTATTTTCTCTACTTCTTCCTTATTTAGACACTGAGAGTGAATTTATTTATATACATGTATGTGTGTATTTACTTATTTGTACTGTTTCACACATTGTCTTGCTCCTTCTATTACTCACATAAATCTTGGGGATCTGCCTCCTTTGCTCTCTCTGTAAAATTCTATTGGTGTCATGTAGGACTTCTCACCTTTGATATTCGTGCTACTTGATGCTGGATAATTCTTTGTTGATGAGGCTATCTTGTGCATCGTAGCATGGTTAGCATATCCTTGGCCTCTAACCCAAAATCTCTCCACCTCCTTGTGACAATCGGCAGTGTCTCCAGATGGTGTCAAATTATCCCATGGGAAAAACACCCTTAACCGCGAACCACTACTGCAATATACTGGTTAATCCTATGTTTTAGAATTAGAAAATCAGCTCTACCCAGTTTTTGACCACGGCAGACATTCAGTAATAAGTTGTGAAAATTATGGTTGAAATATATAAGAACCATTTCACCTCTTCAGTCCTCATTTTCCTGGTCTCTAATGTGAGAAAAATGAAGTACTTATTTTTGAGTTGTTTGTATGGTCTTTAATGGGATTTAAACAGATAATAATGTTAGCTACTGGATTTAGTTTGGGTATCTGAAGTAGAAATTAGATGGGATTGAACTTCCAAGAATTTATTTGGGTGAAAAGCCTTGTGAGAGATAAAAGGTCAGGACCTGGGAAACTGAAGCCATTGTCCATGGTGCAAGTCTGACTCTGGAAGGATGGCTGGGTAAAAGCGCCCTTAGTTGCCACACAGTCTAGAAGGTCTAGCAAGACTGAGGGGGTGTCCAGAAGCCACAGTCAGCCCTTATGGGAGTCCCGTCTGCCTTTGAATCCCTCCTGCACTTAGTCTTCACTGGGAGTCATCCATTTTGGTGGTTGGTGCAACCACCATAATGGATATAAAAGCTCAGAAGCTGGGGTCCTTGGTAAGTTATGCTCCTTGTAACTGGAGGTCTGGCAGGTGCATGCTCATGGATGTCATGTACTTTGCATAATTCTTCAAGTAGAGTTAAGACCTTATTATTACTATTCTTAATTACTATTTTCATTACAATTAGTAGTCGTACTCTTTTGCCAGTGACACTATGTGGCAACACCAATGTCTCCAGCAATCTTTTGAAATTCTGTAGCACATATTGTTCAAATCACTTTCCTGGCATTCATTAGATATCTCTATAAGGATGTCTAGCATTAACATATCCAAGATTAATTAATTAATTAATCTTAAATTAACATTCCCCAAACAGCATACTCTCAATCCCCCCTATCCTGGCCCAGCTGCTTATTTCCCAGTCATTACCAGTTCATAAATGAGTCCCATCACACATCCAGTTGTTCAAACCAAAACTTTAAGATTCATCTTTAGGTCCTCTCACAGGACACACCCTATTCACAAGTGAATCTAGTCACTCGGCCTTTAAAATAGAGCCTAAATCCAACTGCTTCTCTATTCCCCATGTTCAGTCTTTCATTCCTTCTGTCAATGATCATTTCTCTCCCTCTCCTTTCCAAAGTAAAAACTTGCATGGAGAAATAAATGATTAAACTGCTTGGGTAGAAGGCCTAACATTGTTACCTAAGCCAGAAGCTGGCAAACTTTTTCTTAAAGGGCTATGTAGTAAGTATGTTCTCAAGTCAATGGGCAAAATGAAAGAAACTATGTAGGTACTTCTATAAACATTTAAAATGTAACCATTTAAAAATGCAAAAATAAGATTTGGTTGTGGGCCACCATTCACCAACCACTGGCCTAAACCATCATCTCTCAACAAATAGGTCATCTCACTTCCTTCTTGACCTCCAGTAGTATAATCCAGCGAAGAGCCAGATGATTCTTTTGTAAAGAAAATAATGTCACTGCATTTAAACTTCCATAACTTCTTGTGGCAGTTGTTATAAAATCGGAAACCCTTACCTTGGCCTGTGGGCTCTGTAGGTTTGTCTCCACTTCACTGCCTGCGTCTGCTTTCATTCCCTGCTGCACTGCCTCCTGATTGTCATCCTGCAGGCATGCTGGGTCTGGGGGTTCTCAGTGCTGTGCACGTGTGCTGTCTCAGGGCTTTTGGTCTGGTGCTCTCCTCTGCTCTTCTCTGATAGAGCCACCTCACCATGTCTCTGCTAAAAGAGAAGCTTCTCCTTAATGCACTATCCAAAACGTCCCTCCTCTTTCACCTTCTCTCCTCTTACTCTGCAATGCATTTCTTCATTACACTTATTATTGCCAGGTAATATGTTCATTTATTAGCAGTCTGCCTCTTCCACTAGATTTTAGCTGCAAAAGAGGAGAATTTGATAGTTCAGAGGACATATCCATGTCGACAACAACTAGACAGCGCTCCAATATTTTTTGAATAACCCAATAATGAGGGTTTTATGACTTTTTAATAATTCGCTGCATTGTATAGGATAATTCCAAGTACCTTAGGGGTTTGAGTTCCATCTTTTATTTCTCTCTATTCGGTTACTAAATGTTTATCACCACTGATTCCATAGAATATACCTCACAATTCTTTTCTTTCTTTCAGTAAAATAGATATATTTCTCTCTTTTCTTGTCAATAGAAAAACAACCCTTTACTATTTCCTTCTGATAATAAAACCAGTGATTACTGAGGAGAAAATGTATAAAAATAAAATATAGAATAATTTTAAATTCCCTAAAATCCCATTCAAAGATACAATCAGTGAATTGGTTGATCTAGTACTATAGTGTTTTTCTATGCATGCTGCTGCTGCTGCTGCTAAGTCACTTCAGTCGTGTCTGACTCTGTGTGACCCCATAGACAGCAGCCTACCAAGCTCCCCCATTCCTGGTATTCTCCAGGCAAGAACACTGGAGTGGGTTGCCATTTCCTTCTCCAGTGCATGAAAGTGAAAAGTGAAAGTGAAGTCACTCAGTCATGTCCTACTCTTCGCGACCCCATGGACTGTAGCCCACCAGGCTCCTCCGTCCATGGTATTTTCCAGGCAAGAGTACTGGAGTGGGGTGCTATCACCTTCTCCGTTTCTATGCATAAATTATATCATTTTATTCGAAAAAGAATGAGATCACACTCTCCATAATTCCTTAATACATTCTGGACTTTCTTTTTAGTTAACACCAGGTCTTTCATATTTTTCCTTGCTAACAGAGCTTAGAATTTGAGATTTTTGCCTTGAAAAATAAACAAGGATATATAGAAGAGTCATTAATTATGATACCTTTAGATTAAGATGGTGCAGAGGTGACAAGCATGGCATTTTTAGTGAGCAAGAGCAGATGACATTTGGGAGCATGCATGGGTAGATAGTGAAGTCTAGATGAAGTTGAGAGAAAAATGTCATCTGTAGGTTAATAGACCACCTAAAAGATGCAGATTAACAGCCTGAATTTCACATGAGAAGAAATGAGATCAAGCCGTATAATAAAAAGAAGCAGAAAAATTACAACAGAACAGTCAAACTGATATGCTTTTTGGCAATAATTGTGAAAGGTCTGGAAATGAGAAAATGGGAACAGCTAGTGGCTGCTACATAAAGAGAAAATAAACAAGATAAAACAGCTCAAGTGAGAGCATGATGACTTCTTTAACAATCTGGAAAGGGTTTTGAGGAACATTTAACCAAAGACAGATACTTTATGTGCAAAATTAAGGTTAGAAAACTTATTCTCTGGTTAATGTGAAGATACACATTTCAAATGCAATGTTATTACACTGTAAAACCTAAATTATTATTGCTAGTATCATCTTTTCTAGGATCCTTAATTTTTAGTTAGAGATACCAAACATTTTCACAGAACAGAAGTGATGCATTAACAAAATTAAATAATATAAAAAAGATTTTCACTATTTTTTTTAAATGGAGTTGTTCAGTTGGAATCATTTCTTGCTTGTATGGGGTTATTAGAGTATATACTGACCAATCTGCTTGCTGTGCATTTTCTTTAAAATTTCATTTGCTTTCTTCTAAGATGTTTAGTCTTTAGCTAGATTTCATCTCTGTTCAGTCGTGATTCTGAGTGATTCTAGTGTAATCCTTTGAGCCAAAGGCTACTGCTGCTAAGGCAGTACTTATGATATGCTCATAATCTCCATTTCAGATGTGGCTTCTTTTTATTTATTCCCTTCTTATGTGTTGGAGCTGTGCTGAAACATTCTGAGTCTCTTTAAGTGAAGGTATGCTCATCCTGTGTGGAACCATACGTCAGTCTCTTCAGCACAGAAGTATCCAGAGGAGGCTTTAGGATTTATGACACAACATCCTATGTGTGTGTGTGTGTGTGTTCAGTCACTCAAGTGTGTCCGACTCTTTGTGACCCCATGGGCTATAGCCCACCAGGTTCCTCTATCCATGGGATTCTTCAGGCAAGAATTCTGGAGTGGGTTGCCATCTCCTACTCCAGGGCATCTTCCCAATCCAGGGAATCAAACCCAAGCCTCCTGCAACTTTGCACTGGCAAGCAGATTCTTTACTACTGGGCCACGCCACCTGGGAAGCACTATGATGTTTTACAAAGCTATTGATTTCCCTAAATTCATTCTGGTTACTTTGAAATTCAAATATGTTCTCAGTGTATAATCAAAATGAGTTTGAGGGTAAAGTAAAGTCAAAATATACTAACTAGCTTAGCATTTATATGTGTAAGACTTCCTCACCCTGCATCCCTTATATTTCTCAATGGCAGTAACTGCTTTTGGAGGTGGGGATCATCCCCTGAATTCAGTAACCTGAGTTACATGGAATTTGATTTTGTGTGGAATTTTCACCTTTGGCTATATATGGTAACTATAACTTATAATTACACTGCACCAAGTGTAGATGAGACACTCTTTAAGCACTTTACAATGATTAATTTATTAGGTCCTTAGAACAGAAATAGATACTATGAGGAAGCTGAGACTCAAAGAAGTTAAGTAACAAGCTCAAAGCCATATAGGCAGCAAATGGCAGAACCCACAAATGAATAAAAGACAGTCTGGCTCTACTGTCCATTCACTTAGTCATTATGTTCTATTGTTTCTTATTACATTATAATAATTGATCTTACTGATCATTGGCACCTCAGCTGCTTCAAGATTAAAGGTGTAGCAAGGGGAAATAGAAATCGACCCCACTTAGAAATTTTCTCAAGGCATCAAAGTTAGTTTCCTTGAGGCAACAACTGTTGAATATTATTGGTGCCTGGCCCATGGCAGGAACTCATTTAAAGGAGAATGAATCCATTCAGTTTACAAATATGCAGTAATTGCCTGGTATGATTAAGCATAGTGTTAAGATGTTGTCAAATTAAGCCAAAGAATGTTTTTCTTTGAGGAGTTTCTACCCCAGCGAGAGACCAACAATAAATATAGAAAGAAAAAAAAAGTTCACGAGCCAATATTGGATCATTATTATCTCTATGAATAAAATAAATAAGAGGGATTATCTGAGAGGATTGGATCTAATTTAAAAGAGAATACTTAGAAATGGCTTTTTGGAAGAGAAGGTTTTGAGAAGTCTTGCTCAGACCTTGAGCAAAGATCTGAATAGTAAAGAAGCAGTCTTACTGAAGGAAGGCAAGAGGATCTCAGGCTTTAAAGAGGGGATCCTTTTCCTTTCCCAAGGAAAGGAAAGAAAGAACAAATGAAAGAAGCAAGATTTCATTAAAAAAAGAAGATGCAATCAGTGTTCACAGTGTGGTTTTTATGAATCATGATAATTATTTTCTCATTTTCTGTTTCTAAATAGCTGTGCTTCATTTAAAAGCTTACTGTTACTCTTAAAGACTCTGTGTCTGTTTCTATTTTTCACCTAAAACATGGGAAAACAACATAGGTTTTCTGTGTTATGTGGGTTGTATGGGGATTGCAGAAATTATTAGAAAACATAAATGTGGCTATAGAAAGCAAAGCAGCAAAACTGATCATGAATAAAGACTACTCTCACTTTTTACAGTCCTAAAATGGTCTCTTACCACTTTTCATCCCGATATCTGGGAAGATATGGTCCAGAAGAACAAGATCTTTTTGAGTTAATATATCTCCTACAAAGGTTAGTGATCCTGATAACTGACAATGATGAGAATAGATGCTTTCCCAACGTCATTCAAAAGAAGTCTCTTAGAGACCGCTGATTTCATTTCATATTGTCACTTAGAGTCTCATTAGTATGTCCCTTTATCCATCAACTTCCTTGATATGCCATGACAACAGAATAATTTACAGCAACCTTTTGTCTGACTCACAATGAATTCAAATTCACTAGATGCATTCAATCTGTGCTCTTGTCAAAATGCTTCTGGAAACAGAACCGTCTCCACCCGACCCCCAAATCTGTCATGTGCCATTACGTTATGAATGACACTTTAATTCTCTTACTGTTGCAAAGCACTTTCAGATTCTTCGATTTATTTGTTCAACTCAAGAAAGGCTTACAATGTGCAAAGCACAGAGCTGAGGGTGGGGGAAACAAGGAAGAAGGTATGGTCCTGCTTAACAGGCATCTAACCAGAAAAGGCTGAGGCAGAAGTGCTGAGCAGTGGCATTGACAGTAATTCTTAAAGTGCAATCCTCACATTTTGTGGATCATAGGCAACTTAAAATTATACCATTTAATTAAAGAATGGATGTTGGAAAATCAAGCTAGAGTGGACATCACTCTCTCTAAGGCAATGACAAAAAGATAGTAGGGAAAAGCTGCTTAGGCAAAGCAGATATGCTGGGAAAAGCTGTTTACACAACATCCTTTTACCAATACTACCAGAACCTCAGAGGTTAAAGCGTCTGCCTCCAATGTGGGAGACCTGGGTTGGATCCCTGGGTCGGGAAGATCCCATGGAGAAGGAAATGGCAACCCACTCCAGTATTCTTGCTTGGAGAATCCCATGGAGTGAGGAGCCTGGTGGGTCCCAGTCCATGGGGTCACAAAGAGTCAGACACGACTGAGTGACTTTACTTACTTACTTACTTACCAGAACCTCAGCTTGTGTCAGGAGATGTAGTGGATACTAGGGGTACTGATAGTCTAATTCAATGTAATTCATCAGATTTAGATACAGAATACTATGAGAATGATCTAAGCTGCCTGAAAATGTTGGGCTGGTCAGAAAAAGTGTCCCAAGGGAGTGAAAACTGAAGGAGTGGTACATGCTGGATAAAGACTGTGTTTAGCACTGCCTCATGTTCAGTACTTTTCTGTCTACTTCTCAGAGATGTATAGGAGAGCATGGTTACTAATTCTCGCTTTGGAAATGTCCCTTCAAATTCATACTTGTTAAAATCTTCTTAATTAAAGAGCAGACAAGCAGCTCTAGTGTATGCATTGTTTTAAACACCTAATATGTGTCAAAGTCAGTGTAAGCAGCTTTAATATATTTTCTGACTTGGCATCCATTGATACAAAGGTTTATAAAATGGAAGTTGAATACATTTCTGCCTTAGTAAATAAATATTCACAGTGAATATGTTTTGTTGATGACTAGCCAGACATCTTGGAATGTGAAGTCAAGTGGGCCTTAGAAAGCATCACTAAGAACAAAGCTAGTGGAGGTGATGGAATTCCCGTTGAGCTGTTTCAAATCCTGGAAGATGATGCTGTGAAAGTGCTGTACTCAATATGCCAGCAAATTTGGAAAACTCAGCAGTGGCCACAGGACTGGAAAAGGTCAGTTTTCATTCCAATCCCAAAGAAAGGCAATGCCAAAGAATGCTCAAACTACCGCACAATTGCACTCATCTCACACGCTAGTAAAGTAATGCTCAAAATTCTCCAAGCCAGGCTTCAGCAATATGTGAACCGTGAATTCCCTGATGTTCAAGCTGGTTTTAGAACAGGCAGAGGAACCAGAGATCAAATTGCCAACATCCGCTGGATCATGGAAAAAGCAAGAGAGTTCCAGAAAAACATCTATTTCTGCTTTATTGACTATGCCAAAGCCTTTGACTGTGTGGATCACAATCAACTGTGGAAAATTCTGAAAGAGATGGGAATACCAGACCGCCTAACCTGCCTCTTGAGAAATCTGTATGCAGGTCAGGAAGCAACAGTTAGAACTGCACATGGAACAACAGACTGGTTCCAAATAGGAAAAGGAGTACGTCAAGGCTGTATATTGTCTCCCTGCTTATTTAACTTATATGCAGAGTACATCATGAGAAACGCTGGACTGGAAGAAACACAAGCTGGAATCAAGATTGC
>SJYX01013689.1:266049-288794 GCA_006410675.1 Oreotragus oreotragus
TCCATGGGATTTTCTAGGTAAGAGTACTGGAGTGGGGTGCCATTACTTTCTTCATGAATAAGCTATAGATTTTGTATATTAATTTTGCCCCCAGTCATCATTTTGAGTCCTTTTTTGGTGTAATAAGTTCCAAACCGAATTTCTTTCATCTTTCTACTATGCTAGATCTTTTGCAAATAATGATAACATTATCTGGTTCTTTACAATGTTCAATGCCACATTTATATTTTTGACAATGGACACTTTTGTGTCCATTGTCTAACTTCAATGGAAAGTTATAATATCTTCCCACTAGGTCAAATATAGGCATTGAAGGAATACATAATACATATGCATATATTAATTTTCTATCGTTTGTGTCCAAAGCAGTGACTTTCATTTCATCTGTTTATAATACAATCATTTAAGGTTATATTTTCTCTGGGTACTCTTTAGTTTTATCTCATACGTTCCCTTATATAATTTTTTTATATATCCTGACTTATTTTTTTTTATTTCTAAATTAAGAAAACACACTCTCCTGATCTCACTCTCTCCATTCATCAACACCTATCTACTTATCCTATTTTCTCTCTCTCTTTCTTGTTCTCTCTCATTTATCTTACCAGGTGGTCACCCATTAATTCTAATTTTGATCTTCATTTCTAGCTTCATTGTACTGGGGTTAGACATACTTGCCTATACTAGGTCTGTTCTTAGAATTTCTTCTTTTGGGATGAGTATTTAATTGGCACAGGCAAATGAGGTAAATTTCGTTCAGAGTCTAGTTACTGTTATATTTAAATTATATCAACTTTACCAATTTGTCATTTAGTCTTCTGTGTACTTAACTTTTGTACACTTCATCTTTCATGGCCAGAGAGTTATATGATTGCCTCTTCTAAGCAAATTTGTTTAATTTTCATTCCTTTACTGTACATTTTTGTTCATGAACTACACTAATTGGAATTTTGCTTCCTTTGTGTATTATCACCCTTCTTAGGGCTGCCCTAACAGAAGTAGCACAAACTCATTTATTTAGAACAACATTAATTTATTGTCTTTCGGTTTGGAAGGCTAGAAGTCCAAAATCAAGGTGTCCACAAAGCTATGTTCTCTTTGAAGACTCTAGGGGAGAGCCATCACTGCTTTGTCCTAATTTCTGGCAGGTGTTAGCAGAGTCTGCTGCTCCTTGGCTTCTAGTAGTTTAACAATCTCTTCCTCCATCTTCATACATCCATCTCCCTCCATCTGTGTCTTTGTCCAAGGGTCTCCCTTATAAGAACACCGGTCACTGGTCCATATAGTCAAAAGCTATGGTTTTTCCAGTAGTCATGTATGGATGTGAGAGTTGGATTATATAGAAGGCTAAGTGTTTAAGAATTGATGCTTTCAAACTGTAGTGTTGGAGAAGACTCCTGAGAGTCCCCTGGACAACAAGGAAATCCTAAGGGAAATCAAGCCTGAATATTCCTTGGAAGGACTGATGCTGAAGCTGAAGCTCCAAAACTTTGCGACCTGATGCGAAGAGCTGACTCACTGGAAAAGAGCCTGATGCTGGGAAAGATTGAGGGCAAGGANGGAGAAGACTCTTGAGAGTCCCCTGGACAACAAGGAAATCCTAAGGGAAATCAAGCCTGAATATTCCTTGGAAGGACTGATGCTGAAGCTGAAGCTCCAAAACTTTGCGACCTGATGCGAAGAGCTGACTCACTGGAAAAGAGCCTGATGCTGGGAAAGATTGAGGGCAAGGGGAGAAGGAGGCAACAGAGGATGAGATGGTTGGATGGCATCACTGATGCAATGGACATGAGTTTGAGCAAACTTCAGGAGATACTGAAGGACAGGGAAGCCTGGTGTGCTGTAGTTCATGGGGTTGCAGAGTCAGATATGACTTAGCAATTGAACAACAACACTGGATCAGAGCCCACCTTAAACCAGTATGACCTTATCTTAACTTGATTACATCTGCTAGACTCTATTCCCAAATCAGATCACATTCACAGGGAGAGGATTAGGACTTGAACATATCTTCTCTGTGGGCACAATACAATTTACAAGACCTTCTCTGTTACAATCAATGCTTTCTGCTCTGAGTTGTCTTTGTCAATATTAAACCTTGCTTTTCATATGTGTAAGCTTAGTATGGTGTTACAATCCTTTTAATCTTTCTGATTTAGATTTATCACACATATACAACATTACTTGACTTTTGCTTTGTAGTGGACTGAGGTTCTTTTCTTTTAATAAGTATAAGCCATTTAGATTAAAATATATGATTTATATTCATTCCAGCACCACATGTTATGTTTCCTCCCTTATTGCTTTTTTTTTTTTTTTTTATGTTCTGTACAGTTCTTTGCCTTGTTGTGTGTTGGGTAGCTCTGCTGCTGCTGCTCCTAAGTCGCTTCAGTCGTGTCCGACTCTGTGCGACCCCATAGACGGCAGCCCACCGGGCTCCACCATCCCTGGGATTCTCCAGGCAAGAACACTGGAGTGGGTTGCCATTTCCTTCTCCAGTGCATGAAAGTGAAAAGTGAAAGTGAAATCGCTCAGTCGTGTCTGACTCTTCACGACCCCATGGACTGCAGCGTACGAGACTCCTCCGTCCATGGGATTTTCCAGGCAAGAGTACTGGAGTGGGGTGCCATCACCTTCTGTGGTTGGGTAGCTCACTATGCTTCAAAAAGTTTCTGTCTTGTTCGGGGACATATTAGTGTTTTATTTCACAACTATAACATTATTTTTTATGTGTAAACCTTCTATTTTATAGACATTAGGGGCAATGATGGTCTAATAAATCTCCAATTCTCCAACATCAGCTAAGTCTTATTTCTTCTAATTCTTACTACACGTTAAAAGATGCTATTACTGCTATTCTGCTAAGTCACTTTAGTCATGTCTGACTCTGTGCGACCCCATAGACGGCAGCCCACCAGGCTCCCCTGTCCCTGGGATTCCCCAGGCAAGAACACTGGAGTGGGTTGCCATTTCCTTCTCCGACCTTAAAAGATACTCAATCCCAATTGTTCTAATTATCAGATATAAATGAGACTTTAAGACTTCTGCTTATAATAGATGAAATAACCAATATTCTTTCACCAGCATCTAATTCCCCTCCCAACTTTCATTAGTTATGGTGTTTATTTATTGCCATTTATTCACATTATAGACCAGAAATGTAATTCCAGGAGTTGTTTCTTCTTTAGTTTTCAAGTTACACAAATTTTAGGTTCACTTCTCTCCTTCCATTATGGTGTCTCTATTCAACTTATGTTCAACTGAGTAAATGAGACTTTAAGACTTCTGCTTATAATAGATGAAATAACCAATATTCTTTCACCAGCATCTAATTCCCCTCCCAACTTTCATTAGTTATGGTGTTTATTTATTGCCAGTTATTCACATTATAGACCAGAAATGTAATTCCAGGAGTTGTTTCTTCTTTAGTTTTCAAGTTACACAAATTTTAGGTTCACTTCTCTCCTTCCATTATGGTGTCTCTATTCAACTTATGTTCAACTGAGGTTTATCTTTTCACTGTTTCTTTAAGGTGTGTATAGAGGAAATCCATTCTCATAATGCTTGCATGATCAAAAGTACCTGATGTTGCCTTTCTAGCTCAACTGTCTAGATATTGCTCACTCTTTGTTTCCTGCAGGGTTGTAAGTTTATCTCTCCACTGCTTTCTAATGATATATATTGTTGTGAGCACTAAGGCCAGCGTGATATTTCTCCCTTATAAGTTATTTGGCCTTTTTGCTGGAATGCCCAACAAGTTATACCCTTATCTTTAAAACTAGTAACTTTACTAGGTTGTATTTCAGTTTTAACCATACCTTATTGGTTTTTGGTAAGGCATGATATGGTTTCAAATCTTTTGTTTGTAAAATGTATTCTTGAATGATATTCTAGAAGATGATTTCAGTTCCAGTCTTGGTGGGAAGGTATTTTTTATTCAAGGATACAGAATGTCCATCGGCACTCCTTTGTTTTCAGTATCTATCCTTGTCTCCTCGTAACTCTGTTTAATGTATTATCAGTTTCCAGTCTGTGCGTTCGCTGTCTTGGCTTCCACAATTTTCACTGTCCTTTAAACTGTGCCCGCTGTGCCTGGAGTTTTTTTGTTTGCTTGATTTTGTTTTGCTATTTCAAATAGGTCTCCGTTTATGTGATGGTTTTCTTTTTCTCTTCCCATTCCTTCCCAAACTCTACCAATTCAGTTTTCATCTGTTTCTACTGGAACATGATGATAATTTCTTACCTGAAATCAAATCCTTGTACCAAAATTTTTAAACAGCTTTTCAGACATTGGAGATATCACAGGTTTGGTTCTAGACCCAAGTAATAAAGTGAATATCTCCATAAAGCCAGCCACGCAAATATTTTTGGTTCCCCAGTGCATATAAAGGTTATGCTGCTTATACTATACTGTAATCTATTAAGTAAGCAATAGCATTTTGTTTTAAAAATGATGCATGTACCTTAATTAAAAAGCACTTTATGGTAACCGTCCTCAGAGTTTTCAGCAAGTTGTCATCTTTTTGCTGGTGGAAGGTCTTGCTTTGATGTTGATGGTTGCTGACTGACCAGAGTAGTGGTTGCTGAAGGGTGGGGTAGCTGTGGCAGTTTCTTAAAATAAAGTAACAGTGAAGTATGCCGTTATCAATCACTCTTTGTTTCATAAGTGATTTCTTTGTAGCTTGCAATGCTATTTGATAGCATGTTCCCCATATAGAGCTT
Organism: Oreotragus oreotragus; assembly: GCA_006410675.1. Taxonomy (NCBI): domain Eukaryota; kingdom Metazoa; phylum Chordata; class Mammalia; order Artiodactyla; family Bovidae; genus Oreotragus; species Oreotragus oreotragus. The sequence goes on from SJYX01013689.1 coordinate 270,772, forward strand.
CTTACAAAACTGGAGTCAATCATATTAAAACTTGTCATTGCTTTTTCACTAAGTTGATATAATATTCTAAATCCTTTATTGTCATTTCAACAATCTTCATGGTCTCTATACCAGGAATATATCCATCTCAAAAACACAATTTTCTTTGCTCATTCATGAGAAACAACTTTTTATCCATTAAAGTTTTATCATGGGATGGTAGCAATTCAGTCACATCTGCAGGCTCCACCTCTAATTTTCCTTTCCCTGTTATTTCCACCACATCTGTAGTGTCTTCCTCCATAAAGTATTGAACCCCTCAAAGTCATCCATAGGTTCAAATCATCTTAATGATTTTGACCTCTTCCCATGAATCACAAATATTCTTAACAGCATCTAGGAAGGTGAACACTTTCTGGAATTTTTTCAACTGATTTTTTTTTGCAAATTCATCAGATGAATCCACTACCCACAGAAGTTATAGCCTTTCAACAATATTTCTTGAATAATAAGACTTGAAAGTCAAAATTACTCCTTGACATGGGCTACAGAATAGACATCACGTTAGCAGAATGAAAACAGCATGGATCTTGTACATCTATCCCTTCAGAGCTCTCTGGTGATCAGGTGCACTCTTAATGAGCAGCAATATTTTGAAATTTTCAGTAAACCATGTTGCTGACAGATGTCCAGTCATCTACACTTTGTTGTTCCATTTACAGAGCAAGGACAGAGTTTACTTAGCATAATTCTTAACAGTCCTAGGATTTTCGAAGTGGCAAATGAAAACTGACTTCAGCTTAAAGTCAGCAGCTGCATTAGCCCCTAACAAGAGAGTCAGGCAGTCCTTTGAAACTTTGAAGAGGCACACTGACTTCTCTTCTCTAACTGAGAAAGCTTTCAATAGCATCTTCCTCCAATACAAGGCTGTTTTGTCTTCACTGAAAATTTGCTGTTTAGTGAGGACAGCTTAGTTAATTACCTTAGCCAGATCTTTTGGATAACTTGCTACAGTTTCTATATCATCACTTGCTGTTTCAGTTTGTACTTCTACATTATGGAGATGGTTTTATTTCCTTCATTCTCATGAAACACCATCAGATAGCTTCAAACCCTTCTGTGTCTTCCTCACCTCTTTCATCTTTCGTGGAATTAAAGAGGTTTAGGGTCTTTGGTCGGAGAAGGCAATGGCATCTCACTCCAGTACTCTTGCCTGGAAAATCCCATGGATGGAGGAGCCTGGTAGGCTGCAGTCCATGGGGTCCCTAAGAGTTGGATACAACTGAGCGATATCACTTTCACTTTTCACTTTCATGCATTGGAGAAGGAAATGGCACCCCACTCCAGTGTTCTTGCCTGGAGAATCCCAGGGACAGCAGAGCCTGGTGGGCTGCCGTCTATGGGGTCGCACAGAGTCGGACTTCGCAGCAGCAGCAGCAGGATCTTTGGTAGCGCAGATGGTAAAGAATTTGCCTTCAATGCAGGAGACCCAGGTTTGATCCTAAGGTCAGGAAGATCCCCTGGAGAAGGGAATGGCTACCCATTCCAGTATTCTTACATGGAGAATCCCATGGACAGAGCCTGGCAGGCTACAGTCCAAGGAATCTCAGAGAGTCAGAGATGACTGAGCGTGCGTGTGCGCGTACACACACACACACACACACGCAGGTCTTTTTCTGATTTAGGCTTTAGTTTAAGGGAATACTGTGGCTGGTTTGATCTATTCAGACCACTAAAACTTTCTACAAATCAGCAATAAGGCTGTTTCAGTTTCTCATCATTTGTGTCACTAGAGTAAGCACTTTTAATATCTTTCAGGAACTTTTATCTTCTATTTAAACTTGACTGTTTGAAGAAACCTAGCTTCTAACCTGTCTCAACTTTTGGCATTCTTTCCTTCCTAAGGTTAATCATTTCTTGCTTTTGACTTACAGGTACAGACATGTCAATCTTCTTTTCACTTCAACACTTACTGGTCCTTGTAGGGTTATTAAGTGGCCTAATTTCTATATAGTGTCTCAGGGACTGGAAAAGCCTGAGGAGAAGAAGATGGGCAATGGCTGGTCAGTGGGACAGTCAGAACACACACATTTATCAATTAAGTTCGCCTCCTTATCCAGATATGGTCAGTGATGCCTCAAAATAATACTAACACCAAAGTTCACTGATCACAGATCACCATAACAAATGCCATAATAGGGACAAAGTTTGAAATATTGTGAGAATTACTAAAACGTCCAGAGAAACACAAAGTAAGCAAATACTATCGGAAAAAAAAATGGCAACAATAAACTTGCTCAATGCAGGGTTGCCACAAAACATCAATTTGTAAAAAATACAGTGCCTGCAAAGTGCAATAAAGTGACGTGAAATCAAACTGCTATGCCTGTGCTCGAGTCCATAGCCACATATTTGGTCACAGGACTCATCGTGCCCATTACAATGTTCTTCTGACGTGCATTCTCCGAGGTTTGCCTTTTTCTTCCTGCCCTCTTCAACCAAAATACCTTTACACAGACATGCTGGTTCTTTTGAAATATTGTTTACTCTGAATTAGGTCAGTCCTTCCCAGATCAGCTATTTTCTGGATTTTGTATTTTAGAGAGGCTGGAGCTGCAATGTCCCTCGTTCAGAGTGGAGTCTGTTATGGCAAGAAAGAGAAAGAGAGTGAGTGCCAGAGTGAGAAGAAGACAGAGAGAAAGAGGCAGTTTAGCCTTTACTTCCCCCATCTTTCTTCTACAGCTTAGCTCACATACAGACTGCTCCCAGTAAAAATGATATGGGCTACCTGACTCAACAACCCCTACTCTCCAGCCCCTGACATTCTGTGGTATCAAGTTTATAAACCAGGAAGCTTTGCAGCAAATTGTACATCCTGATCTTTTGTCACAAAATATTGCTCTTTTGGCCCCTTGGTCTCCACTGGATTTGGGAACTTCTGCTGAAACGCTGCTTCCCCTTTATGCCTTCCTGCCCCTATAACCATTATGGGACTTTTGTCATATGAGCTGTTCAGGTACTTGCTACTTTGTGGTTTTGTCTCTTGTTTTCCGAGTTTGTTTGTTTGTTTTTCTGTATTAAAAGGATGGAGGTATCTTCATTTTGTTATTGTCTGCATTACCTTATTGATATGTTCTGTTTCCAATTTTCAACACATTTACTTAGAGCCTACTCGAAGCCAGGCACTGCTTTAACCGCTGGTAGCAAAGTAGTAGGAAAAAACAAACCAAAAAACAAATATGCCTCACCCATTTCCCTGACTCCGTGAACTAAGAATGACTAACACAAATAACAACATAAATAAATACATGACACTCTCTGTCCTTCATGTATTTGACTTGACCTAAATAAAATATAACTTCAGTAGAGAAAAATTCACAAGCGCACTCATACCAAGACTAGGGTACCCAAATACCCTAACAGCCTCCAAATGAATATCCCTGACACCTTGGTCAACCACAATTCATCCTTGAAACAGGCAGAGACATATTATCAGATAACTCATTTCTCTGTTTAAAAATAAACTTCAAATAATTTTGAAAACTATGTTATTTCTTCTTGAGGGGAAAGTTATGAAATAGAAGGTAAGTAAAAAATAAATAATGCTTTTAGAAAAAGAAGTATTCAGTCATCTTGTTTCTAAATAGTTACAAGATGTACCTTCTAGCTTGTTCATAGCAGGTAATATGCACTTTATTGATTTGTCATCTATACAAGCTCCAGGATACAAAGACTCAGTGTAGATTCCCCTATGATAATTCCACAAGAGTTTGGCTCTTATCATTTTTTCTTTTATCCTGCCAGTTAAAAAATGCTGGCTGGAACTCAGATTGTTGAGCCTTCTGGCATCTCTAGAAATTTTCTTGTAGCTCCCTGTACCCCTGGATCCTTACTGAGGGTCAAGCCAGACCCAGGCACCTGAGAAAAGGGTAAATATAATCAGATGATTAATCTTTCTAATCTACTCCTACCATTTTCCCTTTAAAGAACACTCAAGGTGATTTCTGTTTGTTTGCTTCTGTTTCTGAGAGCAGTGTAGCAGCAGTGACTCTTGAAATGCAATTCGTTTTTAATTGAAATTAAACAAAAAGGTTAGTGGGGGGAGTGATTTCTGACAGGAAATGATGTCATTTGAAAGTTTGCACTGGACAGTAGATGATGATGGAGGATTTTTCTCCCATCAATGATGTGACCTTAAAACTGTACTATATAAATTGACAGGGCACTTCAATTTTTTGTTGTTGTTTATTTTCATTATCATCATACAAGGCTAATAGTAATGGCGGTAATATATATTATTTTTTATATTAGCTTTTATTATTTATTTGTATTTTTTTAATCTTTAAATAATCTATTATTATGTGAAAGGCAGTCAATTGAGTCTGACTCTTTGTGACCCCATGGACTATACAGTCCATGGAATTCTTCAGGCCAGAATCCTGGAATGGGTAGCCATTCTGTTCTCCAGGGGATCTTCCCAACCCAGGGATCAAACCCAGGTCTCCTGCATTGCAGGTGGATTCTTTACCAGCTGAGCCACCATTATTATATTTGAGTGCTTACACGGTGCCTATGTATGGTGCTTCATGCTACACCAGCATCGTTTCATCCACCCTCACAACTGAAATAATTAGCCTCATTTTAGAGATAGCAAGTCAAAGCTGAGAGGGAACACACAAATTCTTCAAAGCTGAACAGTTACGGTTTCTCATGGCAAAAGTGTATTCACATCCATGGCTGTCAAATCTCAGCCAGACTCTCTCAGCTGTTACTTTGTACCACCTCTGTTTTAGTTCTAGAAGTTCTCATTCTGGACACTTGGAATACTTGGGCCCATTTTCAGGATTTCTACACAGTAAGCTGGGTAAAGCCAGGAATCTGTATTCTCCAGACTCTGTTCTGTCAAGTTTCAGAATCACTGTTTAAGAAATCTCTTCAGTAAAATAAAAATTATCATTAAAGTTTTGTATTGTCTCTACTAAACTTATTTTTAAGGTAAAATATTTTCTTTAAAAAATAAAACAAGGCAGAAAAATTTCAAAAAATGAACTATTTCTCATCTCACCAATCAATGCCCGCTATTTTTTTCATATGTGGATATTTCCTTCTGTTTTACATACAAGTATATACTTTGCTGGTTGCTGTCTCTCTTTGGCCATCTGTAACAATGCTTCATATAAGATGTTATAGAATAATTTTAACATTTACTGTTCTATGATAAGTAGTTTTAATTTTATCATATAGGTTCTTATAAAGCTCGCATCGGTCAAAATACTCCAGTTGCGAGAAAACAAAACTCCAACTGGCTCTTACGAAAATGAGGATCTATTAGTTAATATATTAACCAATAAATATTTAATAGTCAATATATTAAATGAAGATTTATTGGTTAATAACTGAGAACAGAGTAAAACTGGATTCAGAGACAGAACCCCATCAGGCCTTTCTCTCTCTGTCTTGTCTCTCTGCCCCTCCATCTCCCTGCTTCTGGCTAGCCTCCTTTACTAACTACTTCTTGCACTCTTTTGGATTTTCTCAGGTTCTCAGGCTGCCTGTTCTTATGATTTCCATGTGGCAAGAACCATAGGCTCCTACCTTAAGAATGCAAGGCACGGAGCAGAAACAGATACCTTGTGCTTATTCCATTATGAAAAACCTTTTAGACTTTGTCTTGGGTGGTGTGCCCATACCCTGGACCAACCCTGGTGGCATAGCCACCAAAGGTAAAGTTTTGTGATTTGCACAGCCTGGATTTACGCTTACTCTTGAGGCCAGGAGATAATATGCCATCATTGTGATTGTTCAAAATCATGAAACTTGAGGACAATTCACAGCTTAAGCTTTTCCACATGTAAATAAAATGAAAATATATGTATGTTGACATAAGTGAAACAGCTAAACCAAAGAGTTAAGAAATTTTAAGGATTTCATATATCTCTTACTTGTTTATGAAAAAATCTACCAACATATACTGTTACAAACACAGAAGGTACTGTTTTTACCCCCCCCCTGACATTTTTCACTATTTTCTTTTAATACCTTAAAGTAAATCATTTGGTTATATATAAACTGTAAAAAGAGTGCCCAGTCATTATAGCAGTCAAAATGTTTAAAAGACCATGTAGTTGAGTTATTAGATAATTCCTATGTATATTCTACTTGTGATTTTTATATTCATATTCTTTTCTTCTAACTCTAAAATGCTATATTTATTTATATTCATTAGTGACATTACATCTGGCATAACTAAAATTCAACTGTGTAAATAACTGTTTCTAAAATTATAAGTAACACTGTATTTATTTATTTCATAGGATGCATTATTTAACAGTATGACTTCCTGTGACATAACATATATGATTATATATAATGTATGCAAATAGATTATACATAACAGAAGAGAAATCTGACCGGAAAAAGAGATTTAAAAGGATTAAAGAACCTGGTAAGATTTAAATAGGGCTTCCCTGGTAGCTCAGATGGTAAAGAATCTGTCTGGAATGTAGGAGACCAGTGTTGATTCCACAGTTTATTGTGATCCACACAGTCAAAGACTTTGGCATAGTCAATAAAGCAGAAATAGATGTTTTTATGGAACTCTCTTGCTATTTCAGTGATCCAGCGGATGTTGGCAATTTGATCTCTGGTTCCTCTGCCTGTTCTAAAACCAGCTTGAACATCAGGAAGTTCACAGTTCACGTATTGCTGAAGCCTGGCTTGGAGAATTTTGAACATTACTTTACTAGCGNCTCAGAGTTTTCAGCAAGTTGTCATCTTTTTGCTGGTGGAAGGTCTTGCTTTGATGTTGATGGTTGCTGACTGACCAGAGTAGTGGTTGCTGAAGGGTGGGGTAGCTGTGGCAGTTTCTTAAAATAAAGTAACAGTGAAGTATGCCGTTATCAATCACTCTTTGTTTCATAAGTGATTTCTTTGTAGCTTGCAATGCTATTTGATAGCATGTTCCCCATATAGAGCTTCTTACAAAACTGGAGTCAATCATATTAAAACTTGTCATTGCTTTTTCACTAAGTTGATATAATATTCTAAATCCTTTATTGTCATTTCAACAATCTTCATGGTCTCTATACCAGGAATATATCCATCTCAAAAACACAATTTTCTTTGCTCATTCATGAGAAACAACTTTTTATCCATTAAAGTTTTATCATGGGATGGTAGCAATTCAGTCACATCTGCAGGCTCCACCTCTAATTTTCCTTTCCCTGTTATTTCCACCACATCTGTAGTGTCTTCCTCCATAAAGTATTGAACCCCTCAAAGTCATCCATAGGTTCAAATCATCTTANGCTCATTCATGAGAAACAACTTTTTATCCATTAAAGTTTTATCATGGGATGGTAGCAATTCAGTCACATCTGCAGGCTCCACCTCTAATTTTCCTTTCCCTGTTATTTCTACCACATCTGTAGTGTCTTCCTCCATAAAGTATTGAACCCCTCAAAGTCATCCATAGGTTCAAATCATCTTAATGATTTTGACCTCTTCCCATGAATCACAAATATTCTTAACAGCATCTAGGAAGGTGAACACTTTCTGGAATTTTTTCAACTGATTTTTTTTTGCAAATTCATCAGATGAATCCACTACCCACAGAAGTTATAGCCTTTCAACAATATTTCTTGAATAATAAGACTTGAAAGTCAAAATTACTCCTTGACATGGGCTACAGAATAGACATCACGTTAGCAGAATGAAAACAGCATGGATCTTGTACATCTATCCTTTCAGAGCTCTCTGGTGATCAGGTGCACTCTTAATGAGCAGCAATATTTTGAAATTTTCAGTAAACCATGTTGCTGACAGATGTCCAGTCATCTACACTTTGTTGTTCCATTTACAGAGCAAGGACAGAGTTTACTTAGCATAATTCTTAACAGTCCTAGGATTTTCGAAGTGGCAAATGAAAACTGACTTCAGCTTAAAGTCAGCAGCTGCATTAGCCCCTAACAAGAGAGTCAGGCAGTCCTTTGAAACTTTGAAGAGGCGCACTGACTTCTCTTCTCTAACTGAGAAAGCTTTCAATAGCATCTTCCTCCAATACAAGGCTGTTTTGTCTTCACTGAAAATTTGCTGTTTAGTGAGGACAGCTTAGTTAATTACCTTAGCCAGATCTTTTGGATAACTTGCTACAGTTTCTATATCATCACTTGCTGTTTCACTTTGTACTTCTACATTATGGAGATGGTTTTATTTCCTTCATTCTCATGAAACACCATCAGATAGCTTCAAACCCTTCTGTGTCTTCCTCACCTCTTTCATCTTTCGTGGAATTAAAGAGGTTTAGGGTCTTTGGTCTCAGATCTTTTGGATAACTTGCTACAGTTTCTATATCATCACTTGCTGTTTCACTTTGTACTTCTACATTATGGAGATGGTTTTATTTCCTTCATTCTCATGAAACACCATCAGATAGCTTCAAACCCTTCTGTGTCTTCCTCACCTCTTTCATCTTTCATGGAATTAAAGAGGTTTAGGGTCTTTGGTCGGAGAAGGCAATGGCATCTCACTCCAGTACTCTTGCCTGGAAAATCCCATGGATGGAGGAGCCTGGTAGGCTGCAGTCCATGGGGTCCCTAAGAGTTGGATACAACTGAGCGATATCACTTTCACTTTTCACTTTCATGCATTGGAGAAGGAAATGGCACCCCACTCCAGTGTTCTTGCCTGGAGAATCCCAGGGACAGCAGAGCCTGGTGGGCTGCCGTCTATGGGGTCGCACAGAGTCGGACTTCGCAGCAGCAGCAGCAGGATCTTTGGTAGCGCAGATGGTAAAGAATTTGCCTTCAATGCAGGAGACCCAGGTTTGATCCTAAGGTCAGGAAGATCCCCTGGAGAAGGGAATGGCTACCCATTCCAGTATTCTCACATGGAGAATCCCATGGACAGAGCCTGGCAGGCTACAGTCCAAGGAATCTCAGAGAGTCAGAGATGACTGAGCGTGCGTGTGCGCGTACACACACACACACAAACACGCAGGTCTTTTTCTGATTTAGGCTTTAGTTTAAGGGAATACTGTGGCTGGTTTGATCTATTCAGACCACTAAAACTTTCTACAAATCAGCAATAAGGCTGTTTCAGTTTCTCATCATTTGTGTCACTAGAGTAAGCACTTTTAATATCTTTCAGGAACTTTTATCTTCTATTTAAACTTGACTGTTTGAAGAAACCTAGCTTCTAACCTGTCTCAACTTTTGGCATTCTTTCCTTCCTAAGGTTAATCATTTCTTGCTTTTGACTTACAGGTACAGACATGTCAATCTTCTTTTCACTTCAACACTTACTGGTCCTTGTAGGGTTATTAAGTGGCCTAATTTCTATATAGTGTCTCAGGGACTGGAAAAGCCTGAGGAGAAGAAGATGGGCAATGGCTGGTCAGTGGGACAGTCAGAACACACACATTTATCAATTAAGTTCGCCTCCTTATCCAGATATGGTCAGTGATGCCTCAAAATAATACTAACACCAAAGTTCACTGATCACAGATCACCATAACAAATGCCATAATAGGGACAAAGTTTGAAATATTGTGAGAATTACTAAAACGTCCAGAGAAACACAAAGTAAGCAAATACTATCGGAAAAAAAATGGCAACAATAAACTTGCTCAATGCAGGGTTGCCACAAAACATCAATTTGTAAAAAATACAGTGCCTGCAAAGTGCAATAAAGTGACGTGAAATCAAACTGCTATGCCTGTGCTCGAGTCCATAGCCATATATTTGGTCACAGGACTCATCGTGCCCATTACAATGTTTTTCTGATGTGCATTCTCCGAGGTTTGCCTTTTTCTTCCTGCCCTCTTCAACCAAAATACCTTTACACAGACATGCTGGTTCTTTTGAAATATTGTTTACTCTGAATTAGGTCAGTCCTTCCCAGATCAGCTATTTTCTGGATTTTGTATTATAGAGAGGCTGGAGCTGCAATGTCCCTCGTTCAGAGTGGAGTCTATTATGGCAAGAAAGAGAAAGAGAGTGAGTGCCAGAGTGAGAAGAAGACAGAGAGAAAGAGGCAGTTTAGCCTTTACTTCCCCCATCTTTCTTCTACAGCTTAGCTCACATACAGACTGCTCCCAGTAAAAATGATATGGGCTACCTGACTCAACAACCCCTACTCTCCAGCCCCTGACATTCTGTGGTATCAAGTTTATAAACCAGGAAGCTTTGCAGCAAATTGTACATCCTGATCTTTTGTCACAAAATATTGCTCTTTTGGCCCCTTGGTCTCCACTGGATTTGGGAACTTCTGCTGAAACGCTGCTTCCCCTTTATGCCTTCCTGCCCCTATAACCATTATGGGATTTTTGTCATATGAGCTGTTCAGGTACTTGCTACTTTGTGGTTTTGTCTCTTGTTTTCCGAGTTTGTTTGTTTGTTTTTTCTGTATTAAAAGGATGGAGGTATCTTCATTTTGTTATTGTCTGCATTACCTTATTGATATGTTCTGTTTCCAATTTTCAACACATTTACTTAGAGCCTACTCGAAGCCAGGCACTGCTTTAACCGCTGGTAGCAAAGTAGTAGGAAAAAACAAACCAAAAAACAAATATGCCTCACCCATTTCCCTGACTCCGTGAACTAAGAATGACTAACACAAATAACAACATAAATAAATACATGACACTCTCTGTCCTTCATGTATTTGACTTGACCTAAATAAAATATAACTTCAGTAGAGAAAAATTCACAAGCGCACTCATACCAAGACTAGGGTACCCAAATACCCTAACAGCCTCCAAATGAATATCCCCGACACCTTGGTCAACCACAATTCATCCTTGAAACAGGCAGAGACATATTATCAGATAACTCATTTCTCTGTTTAAAAATAAACTTCAAATAATTTTGAAAACTATGTTATTTCTTCTTGAGGGGAAAGTTATGAAATAGAAGGTAAGTAAAAAATAAATAATGCTTTTAGAAAAAGAAGTATTCAGTCATCTTGTTTCTAAATAGTTACAAGATGTACCTTCTAGCTTGTTCATAGCAGGTAATATGCACTTTATTGATTTGTCATCTATACAAGCTCCAGGATACAAAGACTCAGTGTAGATTCCCCTATGATAATTCCACAAGAGTTTGGCTCTTATCATTTTTTCTTTTATCCTGCCAGTTAAAAAATGCTGGCTGGAACTCAGATTGTTGAGCCTTCTGGCATCTCTAGAAATTTTCTTGTAGCTCCCTGTACCCCTGGATCCTTACTGAGGGTCAAGCCAGACCCAGGCACCTGAGAAAAGGGTAAATATAATCAGATGATTAATCTTTCTAATCTACTCCTACCATTTTCCCTTTAAAGAACACTCAAGGTGATTTCTGTTTGTTTGCTTCTGTTTCTGAGAGCAGTGTAGCAGCAGTGACTCTTGAAATGCAATTCGTTTTTAATTGAAATTAAACAAAAAGGTTAGTGGGGGGAGTGATTTCTGACAGGAAATGATGTCATTTGAAAGTTTGCACTGGACAGTAGATGATGACGGAGGATTTTTCTCCCATCAATGATGTGACCTTAAAACTGTACTATATAAATTGACAGGGCACTTCAATTTTTTTTTGTTGTTTATTTTCATTATCATCATACAAGGCTAATAGTAATGGCGGTAATATATATTATTTTTTATATTAGCTTTTATTATTTATTTGTATTTTTTTAATCTTTGGAGGATTTTTCTCCCATCAATGATGTGACCTTAAAACTGTACTATATAAATTGACAGGGCACTTCAATTTTTTGTTGTTGTTTATTTTCATTATCATCATACAAGGCTAATAGTAATGGCGGTAATATATATTATTTTTTATATTAGCTTTTATTATTTATTTGTATTTTTTTAATCTTTAAATAATCTATTATTATGTGAAAGGCAGTCAATTGAGTCTGACTCTTTGTGACCCCATGGACTATACAGTCCATGGAATTCTTCAGGCCAGAATCCTGGAATGGGTAGCCATTCTGTTCTCCAGGGGATCTTCCCAACCCAGGGATCAAACCCAGGTCTCCTGCATTGCAGGTGGATTCTTTACCAGCTGAGCCACCATTATTATATTTGAGTGCTTACACGGTGCCTATGTATGGTGCTTCATGCTACACCAGCATCGTTTCATCCACCCTCACAACTGAAATAATTAGCCTCATTTTAGAGATGGCAAGTCAAAACTGAGAGGGAACACACAAATTCTTCAAAGCTGAACCGTTACGGTTTCTCATGGCAAAAGTGTATTCACATCCATGGCTGTCAAATCTCAGCCAGACTCTCTCAGCTGTTACTTTGTACCACCTCTGTTTTAGTTCTAGAAGTTCTCATTCTGGACACTTCGAATACTTGGGCCCATTTTCAGGATTTCTACACAGTAAGCTGGGTAAAGCCAGGAATCTGTATTCTCCAGACTCTGTTCTGTCAAGTTTCAGAATCACTGTTTAAGAAATCTCTTCAGTAAAATAAAAATTATCATTAAAGTTTTGTATTGTCTCTACTAAACTTATTTTTAAGGTAAAATATTTTCTTTAAAAAATAAAACAAGGCAGAAAAATTTCAAAAAATGAACTATTTCTCATCTCACCAATCAATGCCCGCTATTTTTTTCATATGTGGATATTTCCTTCTGTTTTACATACAAGTATATACTTTGCTGGTTGCTGTCTCTCTTTGGCCATCTGTAACAATGCTTCATATAAGATGTTATAGAATAATTTTAACATTTACTGTTCTATGATAAGTAGTTTTAATTTTATCATATAGGTCCTTATAAAGCTTGCATCGGTCAAAATACTCCAGTTGCGAGAAAACAAAACTCCAACTGGCTCTTACGAAAATGAGGATCTATTAGTTAATATATTAACCAATAAATATTTAATAGTCAATATATTAAATGAAGATTTATTGGTTAATAACTGAGAACAGAGTAAAACTGGATTCAGAGACAGAACCCCATCAGGCCTTTCTCTCTCTGTCTTGTCTCTCTGCCCCTCCATCTCCCTGCTTCTGGCTAGCCTCCTTTACTAACTACTTCTTGCACTCTTTTGGATTTTCTCAGGTTCTCAGGCTGCCTGTTCTTATGATTTCCATGTGGCAAGAACCATAGGCTCCTACCTTAAGAATGCAAGGCACGGAGCAGAAACAGATACCTTGTGCTTATTCCATTATGAAAAACCTTTTAGACTTTGTCTTGGGTGGTGTGCCCATACCCTGGACCAACCCTGGTGGCATAGCCACCAAAGGTAAAGTTTTGTGATTTGCACAGCCTGGATTTACGCTTACTCTTGAGGCCAGGAGATAATATGCCATCATTGTGATTGTTCAAAATCATGAAACTTGAGGACAATTCACAGCTTAAGCTTTTCCACATGTAAATAAAATGAAAATATATGTATGTTGACATAAGTGAAACAGCTAAACCAAAGAGTTAAGAAATTTTAAGGATTTCATATATCTCTTAATTGTTTATGAAAAAATCTACCAACATATACTGTTACAAACACAGAAGGTACTGTTTTTACCCCCCCCCTGACATTTTTCACTATTTTCTTTTAATACCTTAAAGTAAATCATTTGGTTATATATAAACTGTAAAAAGAGTGCCCAGTCATTATAGCAGTCAAAATGTTTAAAAGACCATGTAGTTGAGTTATTAGATAATTCCTATGTATATTCTACTTGTGATTTTTATATTCATATTCTTTTCTTCTAACTCTAAAATGCTATATTTATTNAAATATCAATAACCTCAAATATGCAGATGACACCACCCTTATGGCAGAAAGTGAAGAGGAACTAAAAAGCCTCTTGATGAAAGTAAAAGAGGACAGTGAAAAAGTTGGCTTAAAGCTCAACATTCAGAAAATGAAGATCATGGCATCTGGTCCCATCACTTCATGGGAAATAGATGGGGAAACAGTGAAAACAGTGTCAGACTTTATTTTGGGGGGCTCCAACATCACAGTAGATGGTGACTGCAGCCACGAAATTAAAAGACGCTTACTCCTTGGAAGAAAAGTTATGACCAACCTAGATAGCATATTCAAAAGCAGAGACATTACCTTGCCGACTAAGGTCTGTCTAGTCAAGGCTATGGTTTTTCCAGTGGTCATGTACGGATGTGAGAGTTGGACTATGAAGAAGGCTGAGCCCTGAAGAATTGATGCTTTTGAACTGTGGTGTTGGAGAAGACTCTTGAGAGTCCCTTGGACTACAAGGAGATCCAACCAGTCCATTCTGAAGGAGATCAACCATGAGATTTCTTTGGAAGGAATGATGCTAAAGCTGAAACTCCGGTACTTTGGTCACCTCATGTGAAGAGTTGACTCATTGGAAAAGACTTTGATGCTGGGAGGGATTGGGGGCAGGAGGAGAAGGGAATGACAGAGGATGAGATGGCTGGATGGCAACACTGACTCGATGGAGGCGAGTCTGAGTGAACTCCGAGAGTTGGTGATGGACAGGGAGGCCTGGCGTGCTGTGATTCATGGGGTTGCAAAGAGTCGGACACGACTGAGCGACTGAACTGACTGACTAACTGAGTGTTTGATTCCTGGTTTGGGAAGATCTCCTGGAGGGTGTGGCAATTCACTCCAGTATTCTGGCCTGGAGAATCCCATGGACAGAGGAGTCTGGCAGGCTACAGTCCAAGGGGTCACAAAGAGTTGGACACGCCCAAGTCAGTTCAGTTCAGTTCAGTTCAGTCGCTCAGTTGTGTCCGACTCTTTGCGAACCCATGAATCGCAGCACACCAGGCCTCCCTGTCCATCACCAACTCCCGGAGTGCANCGTCTTTTAATTTCATGGCTGCAGTCACCATCTGCAGTGATTTTGGAGCCCCCAAAAATAAAGTCTGACACTGTTTCCACTGTTTCCCCATCTATTTCCCAAGACGTGATGGGACCGGATGCCATGATCTTCATTTTCTGAATGTTGAGCTTTAAACCAACTTTTTCACTCTCCTCCTTCACTTTGATCGAGTTACTCAAACTCATATCCACTGAATCGGTGACACCATCCAACCATCTCATCCTCTGTCATCCCCTTCTCCTCCTGCCTTCAATCTTTCCTGGCATCAGGGTCTTTTGATATGAGTCAGTTCTTCACATCAGGTGGCCAAAGTATTGGAGTTACAGCTTCAGCATCAGTACTTCCAGTGATTTGCTTTAGATTGGACTCGTTGGATCCCTTTATACTTCAATGGGCTCTCAAGAGTCTTCTCCATCACCAGAGTTTGAAAGCATCAGTTCTTTGGTGCTCAACTTTCTTTATAGTCCAACTCTCACATCCATACATGACTGCTGGAAAAACCTTAGTTTTGACTAGATGGGCCTTTCTTGGCAAAGTAATACCTCTGCTTTAAAATATGCCATCTAGGTTGGTTATAACTTTCCTTCCTAGGAACCAGCGTCTNGTTCTTTGGTGCTCAACTTTCTTTATAGTCCAACTCTCACATCCATACATGACTGCTGGAAAAACCTTAGTTTTGACTAGATGGGCCTTTCTTGGCAAAGTAATACCTCTGCTTTAAAATATGCCATCTAGGTTGGTTATAACTTTCCTTCCTAGGAACCAGCGTCTTTTAATTTCATGGCTGCTGTCATCATCTTCAGTGATTTTGGAGCACCACCACCCCCCACCCCCCACCGCAAATAAAGTCTCTCACTGTTTCCACTGTTTTCCGCATCTGTTTGCCATGAAGTGATGGGACCAGTTGCCATGATCTTAGTTTTCTGAATGTTGAACTTTAAGCCAACTTTTTCATTGTCCTCTTTCACTTTCATCAAGAGGTTCTTTAATTCTTCTTCACTTTCTGACATAAGGGTGGTGTCATCTGCATATCTGAGGTTATTGATATTTCTCCTGGCAATGTTAATTCCAATCATATGCTTCATCCAGCCCATGATGTACTTCTCATGATGTACTCTGCAGTTAAGTTAAATAAGCAGGGTGACAATATACAGCCTTGACATACTCCTTTCCCGATTTGGAACCAGTCTGTTGTTCCAGTCTAGTAATAACTGTTGCTTCTTGACTTGCATACAGATTTCCCAAGAGGCAAGTCAGGTGGTCTTATATTCCCATCTCTTTAAGAATTTTCCACAGTTTATTGTGATCTACACAGTAAAAGGCTTTGGTATAGTCAATAAAGCAGAAATAGATATTTTCCTGGAACTCTCTTGCTTTTTTGATGGTCCAGTGAATGTTGGCAATTTGATCACTGGTTCCTCTGCCTTTTCTAAATCCAGCTTGAACTTCTGGAAGCTCACGATTCACATACTGTTAAAGCCTGGCTTGGAGAAACTGAGCATTACTTTTCTAGCATGTGAGATGAGTGCAATTGTGTGGTAGTTTGAGCATTCTTTGGCATTACCTTTCTTTGGGATAGGAATGAAAACTGACATTTTCCAGTCCTGTAGCCATTGCAGAGCTTTCCAAATTTGCTGGCATATTGAATGCAGCACTTTCACAGCATCATCTTTTAGGATTTGAAGTAGCTCAACTGGAATTCCATCAACACTAGCGTTGTTCGTAGTGATGCTTTCTAAGGCCCACTTGACCTCACATTCCAGGATACGTGGCTCTAGATGAGTGATCACATCGTCATGATTATCTGGGTTGAAAGATCTTTTTTATAGTTTTTCTGTTTATTCTTGCCACCTCTTCTTAATATTTTCTGCTTCTGTTAGGTCCATAATGTTTCTGTCCTTTATTGTGCCTATCTTTGCATGAAAATCCCCTTGGTATCTCTAACTTTCTTGAAGAGATCTCTGGTCTTTCCCATTGTATTTTTTCCCTCTATTTCTTTGCACTGGTCACTGAGGAAGGCTTTCTTATCTCTCTATGCTATTCTTTGGAACTCTGCATTCAAATGAGTATATCTTTCCTTTTCTCCTTTGCCTTTCATTCCTCTTCTTTTCATAGTAATTTTTAAGGCCTACTCTGACAATCATTTTGCCTTTTTGCATTTCTTTTTCTTGGGGACAGTCTTGATCATTGCCTCCTGTACAATGTTATGAACCTCCATTCATACTTCTTCAAGTAGTCTATCAGAACCAATCCCTTGAATCTATTTGTCACTTCCACTATATTATTGTAAGGGATTTTATTTAGGTCATACCTGAATGATCTAGTGGTTTTCCCTACTTTCCTCAATTTAAGACTGAATTTGGCAATAAAGTGTTTGTGAGCTAAGCCACAGTCAGCTTCCAGTCTTGTTTTCGCTGACTGTATGGAACTTCTCCATTTTGGCTGCAAAAGATACAATAAATCTGATTTTAGTATTGACCATCTGGTGATGTCCATGTGTAGAGTCTTCTCTTGTGTTGTTGGAAGAGGGTATTTGCTATGACAAGTGCATTCTCTTGGGAAAACTTTATCAGCCTTTGCTCTGTTTCATTTTGTACTCCAAGGCCAAATATGCCTGTTCAGTTCAGTTCAGTTCAGTCGCTCAGTCGTGTCTGACTCTTTGCAACCCTATGAATCGCAGCACACCAGGCCTCCCTGTTCATCACCATCTCCCGGAGTTCACTCAGATTCACGTCCATCGAGTCTGTGATGCCATCCAGCCATCTCATTCTCGGTTGTCCCCTTCTCCTCCTGCCCCCAATCCCTCCCAGCATCAGAGTCTTTTCCAATGAGTCAACTCTTCTCATGAGGTGGCCAAAGTACTGGAGTTCCAGCTTTAGCACCATTCCTTCCAAAGAAATCCCAGGATTGATCTCCTTCAGAATGGACTGGTTGGATCTCCTTGCAGTCCAAGGGACTCTCAAGAGTCTTCTCCAACACCACAGTTCAAAAGCATCATTCTTCGGCACTCAGCTTTCTTCACAGTCCAACTCTCACATCCATACATGACCACAGGAAAAACCATAGTCTTGACTAGGCGGACCTTAGTTGGCAAAGTAATGTCTCTGCTTTTGAGTATGCTATCTAGGTTGGTCATAACTTTTCTTCCAAGGAGTGTCTTTTAATTTCATGGCTGTAGTCACCATCTTCAGTGATTTTGGAGCCCCCAAAAAGTAAAGTCTGACACTGTTTCCACTGTTTCCCC
>SJYX01013689.1:297039-308180 GCA_006410675.1 Oreotragus oreotragus
TTGGTTTTGCCATACATCAACATGAATCTGCCACAGGTATACACGTGTCCCCCATCCTGAACCCCCCTCCCTCCTCCCTCCCCGTACCATCATTTTGATTTCTTTACTGGCTCAGTATTGGGGCTTCCCTGGTGGCTCAGAGGTTAAAGCGTCTGCCTCTAATGTGGGAGACCTGGCCTCTAATGTGGGAGACCTGGGTTCAATCCATGGGTCGGGAAGATCCTCTGGAGAAGGAAATGGCAACCCACTCCAGTATTCTTGCCTGGAGAATCCCATGGACGGAGAAGCCTGGTGGGTTACAGTCCATGGGGTTGCAAAGAGTAGGATATGACTGAGTGATTGAGTTCATGATTAAAAAGAAGAATTTATTTTCAGATCTATAGTGTTCAGGTTAAAGCTTTTCAGACACATTGAGAAAAGCCTGATATTCCTAGTCTTTACATATTTTTTATCAAAATGACTTAAGAGTTTATGTGTTTATGCCTAAAAACTATAAAGGAATGCATAAACCTAGAAATAATCCATGTGTCAAAACAGTGAAATTAGTGAGAGTCCTTTCCTCTTTTTCATCAAATCATTTTAAGAGTTGTTGGAATACTGATTTCATAAGAAAAATAAACTGTTTGCAATAGGACCCCCAAATCTAAAAATGTCCATTCTGAATGAATTGTTTTAAAACTGCAAGCAACTATTACACAGTTAAAGAAAATGAGGAGCTCCATTTTATATTGCTAAAATAAAATGTGTAGGCTATGTGTAACGAAAAAGTAGGCAGAATTAAATTGTTTATGTATAATTTAAGCATATTTTACAGCAAATTAAATTTCCAGAAACTTGCATACAACAAATTCCCAAACACTGAAATAAAAATTAGAAAAATGGTATAGATGATCTTACTTGCAAAGCAGAAATAGAGACACAGATGCAGGGAACTAAAGTATGGATACTAAAGAGGAAAGTGGAGGGGAGAGGGTGATGAATTGGGAGACTGGGATTGACACATATCCACTATTGATAGTGAGTACCTACTAATGAGAACCTACTGTATAATATAGGGAATTCCACTCAGTCTTCTCTGGTGACCTAAATGGGAAGGAAATCCAAAACAGAGGGGATATATGGCTGATTCACTTTGTTGTGCACCAGAAACTAATATAGCACTGTAAGCCAACTATACTCCAGTAAATAAAATGAAATAAAAATGAAAAAAAAAAAAAACTCAGAGCCAAAAATCTTTCTCTGAACTCTTATGTTAAATCCATATTCTTTCAGAGTCTACTAACTTCCCAGTAGTTTATTATTCTCAGTAAAATTTCTTATTTAGTTGTCAAATTCACGGCAGATTGGAAACAAAGAATGGAAGAATTTGGGGAAAGGACATAAGGTGGGAGGATGGTGAAAAATGCAAGGAAAGCAATAGCTGACACAGGGGTCAGGATAGAATGGGCTATCCTATTATTAAATCAGCACCATAAAAATAGCAATTGCAATAATAACTAATTTTACTACGTAATCCTCACATTTCTTCTATTCTGTATATTTTTATACTATAAATTAGGCATAAGTGGTTTGCATAGGTTTTGTATCCCATTCCTCACAATAAACTTGTGAGATATATATATATAATATAATTATTTCCACTTTATATATGAGGACTCAGATTCAGAGAAGGTAAGTAACATGCCAAAGTTTGCAGGATTAGCAAGTTACAGAGCTAGAATACAAACCCAGATATTCTGACCTAAGAACCTGCCCTCAACATATTAATGGTATTAATTGTGATTAACACCGTCTGTGCAAGAAAGTATGTGAATGTCTTTACAAAATTATTTGGATTAAAAAAAGCAGTGTGAAGGGCATAAGGTTCACTTATCTAGAAAACCTACATATATAGGTGCACACATTGTAATCAGTGAAGCATTGCCGTTTCTCTTCACTAGCTCACTAATTTTTACTTCTAAGTTAAAACTGAACTCATGTTGAATAAAATTAAATGAGATTTTCAACAAAATGTACTTACAGTACCCACTATTTTTCTTTCCAGACATTTTAAATTCTTCAAAAAATTTTCAGAAATGGGATTACTGTTCTCTCAAGGGTTTTTAATAAAGTCTAAGTAGGTGTTCTGGTATTAGCTTGTAAAATGCTGAGTCAAAGACTAAGGGTAATTTAGTCTTGAGAACTTTTAAAAGAGTTATACAGTGAAGTCACCTCATGGCCATATCCTATCTGCTAGTTCTATCTTATTATAAGCTTTTAAAAGAAAATACAGTGGGGTTTTCTCTCCTCAGCCGTATCCAGAAACTGGTAATAATAAAAGTATGGTTGGCTGTGTTTGCACAGTTGAAAGTTTCTCAAATATTAAAACTTTTGGAAGTGTACCCACCAGATAGGCCGAAGTTCTTCACGCGTTGCTCTGTTTAAATTTTAAACCCTTGACTGTAAGGAAGTGAACTATCTCACTGGAGTGGAGTAGCTTCAAACTCCACTGTGTTGAATAGGTAATATCTCTAAGATGCCATTTGCTTGGAGTTTTCTGCAATATATTTTGAAATCTTTACAACCAATTACCTTATGTCTGATGTGACCATCTTTAGAAGAGTGTTTGTTAAAAAAATAAATAAATAAAATAAAAAGACAAACAAACAAAAAAAACTTTCCCTTATAGGTAAGAACATAAGCTTAGCTCATTGCTCTCTCAATTCATTGGCACTGCTCGGATGACTTCAGGGCACGTTTTACTGATAGAATCACTATGTTCAGAGATACAGGAGTCACTGACACACAGGTGTGTCTTATTTCAGTTGCGTCTAATGTGTAATTAAAGCAGGTTTCCACAGCCAAGGGAATATAGTAGAGCCCTGAAAAGGAATATAAACATACATGACCTGATTCCTGAGAAGGAAAAGATATGGACATAAGTAACAAAATTTAGTGTGAGTAACTGAACATTTTTTGAGCTCAAAGTGAGTTCATCTACTTCATCTGGTTATCAGAAAGACACAGAGACAAGATCTTACAAAGTCTGAATTTGCTGCCATCACTGACACTCATGCTGAGATAAAGGTTATACATCATTACATGCATACAGTAGACAGAACTGGGCATCGGAACCATGTGTGTGTCCTTGACTCTTTTGTGCCTCAAATTACTCATTCTGCAAACTGAGGGAATTGGACTATTTTGGTGGCTGAAACTTTTTTCTTAGAATCAGAAGCTTTTGTGTGTGTATTTTGTTCATTTGTTGGTTTTTAAGGAGGTTTTTATATGGAAACATCAGAAAAATATAATTGGTTACACAGAAATGACACTGACTGAATTAGAGTGGAACTGAGGGGCTCATGCCATCTAAACACCAAGGAAGCCTCTAGAGAAACATGCAGCAAAATGGAAAACCATGAGATTGAATAATCTCAAAGACTTATGATTCTGAAATTAAAAGATATTCTCCTTGGAAGAAAAACAATGACAAACGTAGAACAGTGTATTAAAAAGCAGAGACATCACTTTGCCTAAAAAGATCCATATAGTCAAAGCTATGGTTTTTCTAGTAGTCATGTATGGATATAAGAGTTGGACCATAATGAAGGTTGAGTGCTGAAGAACTGATGCCTTCAGACTGTGGTGATGGAGAAGACTCTTGAGAGTCCCTTGGAAAGCAAGATCAAACCAGTCAACCCTAATGGAAATCAACCCTGAATATTCATTGGAAGGGCTGATTCTGAAGCTGAAGCCCCAATACTTTGGCCATCTGATGCGAAGAGGTGACTCATTGGAGAAGACCCTGATGCTGGGAAATATTGAAAGCAAAAGGTGCAGAAGGGGACAACAGAGGATGAGATGGTTGGATGGCATCATTGACTCAATGGACATGAGTTTGAGCAAACACCAGGAGATGGTGAAGGACAGGGAAGGAAGTCTGGAGTGCTGCAGTCCATAGGGTTGCAAAGAGTCGGACACAACTGAGCGACTGAAAGACAAATGAGCTTTAATTGCTGTCTGTTATATCCATCTGCTCTGATTTCAAAACCAACCTGTACAAAATAAAGTTTGCCACTTGCAGCCTGGGTACTAAAACAGCGATCATTTCAAGTGCCACTTTTGAGGTGCTGTCATCCTGGGATTGAACTATCCATCTAGGCTATAATCTCAATTAAAATATTTATATCTTTAAAAAATAATTTATTTATTATAATTGGAGGCTAATTACTTTACAATATTGTGGTGGATTTTGCCATATATTGACATGAATTAGCCCTTGGTATACATGTGTCCCCCTGTCGCGAAACCCTACTCACCTCCTTCCCCGTTCCATCCCTCTGGGTTGTCCCAGTGCACCAGCTTTGAGTGCCCTGTTTCATGCATCGAACATGGACTGTTCATCTGTTTCACATATGGTTATATACATGCTTCAATGCTATTCTCTCAAATCAGCCCACCCTCATCATCTCCCACAGAGTTCAAAAGTCTGTTCTTCATATCTGTGTCTCTTTTGCTTTCTCACATATAGTGTCATTGTTACCATCTTTCTAAATTCTGTATATATGCATTAATATACTGTATTGGTATTTTTATTTCTGACTTACTTCATTCTGTATAATAGGCTCCAGTTTCATCCACTTCATTAGAACTGATTCCAATGTGTTATTTTTAATAGCTGATAATATTCCATTGTGTCTATGTACCACAGCTTTCTTATCCATTCATCTGCCAATGGACATCTAGGTTGCTTCCATGTCCTAGCTATTGTAAACAATGCTGCAATGAACATTGGGGTACATGTGTCTCTTTCAATTCTGGTTTCCTAGGTGGGTATGTCCGGCAGTGGGATTGCTAGGTCGAATGGCAGTTCCATTTCCAGTTTTCTGAGGAATCTCCACACTGTCCTCTATAGTGGCTGGACTAGTTTGCATTCCCACCAACAGTGTAAGAGGGTTCCCTTTTCTCCACACCCTCTCCAGCATTTATTGTTTGTAGACTTTTTGATAGCAGCCATTCTGACTGGCGTGAGATGGTACCTCATTGTGGCTTTGATTGCATTTCTCTGTTAGCGAGTGATGTTGAGCATCTTTTCATGTGTTTGTTAGCCATCTGTATGTCTTCTTTGGAGAAATGTCTGTTTAGTTCTTAGGCCCATTTTTTGATTGGGTTGTTAATTTTTCTGATTTTGAGCTACATGAGCTGCTTGCATATTTTTGAGATTATTTGTCAGTTGCTTCATTTGTTATTATTTTCTCCCATTCTGAAGACTGTCTTTTCACTTTGCTTACAGTTTCCTTCATTATGCAAAAGCTTTTAAGTTTAATTAGGTCCCATTTGTTTCTTTTTATTTATATCTTTTTAAGAGACCAATGACTTTTGTTAATTGACATCAGGACATGCTAGTAAATGGGGATGGTATGGGGAGGGAGGATTTTTTTTTTTGGTGCTCAAATTATTACAAGGTTGGCTACCAAGAGCTCTTTTATTTGTCTCCTGTGTCCCTTGTACATACTCTATCACTTTGTCTTTTTGAGCTCCAGACTTATCTTGCATATGTCTTGCCCTAGCCATTTCTCTAAGAAGCCTTTTTACCCTGCACTGGGGAATGGCATTAGAAACCATCAGTGAACTTAGTGTTCTGAGGTGTCCAAGACATTATTGCTTCCAGGTCATCTCAGAGGACAGAGCTAGAAAATAAAAATGTGTATTATTATCCTGTAAAAATACATGTATCTATATTGAAATAAACATAAGTTCATACTGATGTCTCCCACTCTAATTTTATTATTCCATGGACCATTCTAGCCTTCTCACCTCTTTCTTATCTGCAAGCCTGCCACCGCTACTAGCAGTGAGAAACTTGACTGCAACCACTTACCATTTACTTACTTCATTGTTCACTTCTGGTATGCATGCATAGAGCTTTAGCACCTGTTAACCTGTGCTTCTGTAGAAAATCACCTACTAGAGTGCAGTGCCCTGGTGGCTCAGAGGTTAAAGCGTCTGCTTCCAATGTGGGAGACCTGGATTCGATCCCTGGGTCGGGAAGATCCCTGGAGAAGGAAATGGTAACCCAATCCAGTATTCTTGCCTGGAGAATCCCATGAACACAGAAGCCAGGTAGGCTACAGCCCACGGGGTCGGAAAGAGTTGGACATGATTGAGCGACTTCACTTCAGAGTGCAGTGCTTATTATGTTCAGTTCCCATTGCCTTTAAGACTTTGATTTCTGTTCAAATCTAAAGTCACTGTTTCCTCCACCTCCTTCTGTGTAGCTACACATTCATAATACAGTTACATTCTTTGTTTACAGTCTGCATTCCATCTTGGGAGTCTCTGATTTAATTGATTTTTAAAGTCTGCATACATTATATTTCAGTGTTTGAGCTGTAAACTTATGTGGGTTTTGACAAATGTATAGTGTCAAGTATCCACCACGAAAACACCATACAGAATATTTTCACAAACCTAAAAAAATAACGTGTGTGTGTGTGTGTGTGTGTGTGTGTATTTAAAAAGCTCATCAGTGTTCATACAGAATTAAGAAGCACTAGATTTTTTCTGTCAAGATCAGGTTCTGGTATATCCAAGGTCTTAGTTTCAGTGTTTTTGCATTTAGAATCTGGAAGACTTGTGTGCTTCTTTCTGAGTGACCTTGCCAAGTTAGCTTATCTCTCTGTTTATGTAATGGATCCCACGTTGAGCATTATAACACCTTCCTTGGAGCTGTTGAAGGATTTAATTGGATTACTGACAGTAAAGCACATCTACAAAATTGGAAAGAAGTAGATATGTAGTAAATGTTAGCCATTATTATATTGTTCTCATTATTGCTACTTTTATTCAAGATTTACTCCAATCCAGTTTGTCAGTGATGCCCCACAGATTATTAACATGCCTATCCAAGAAAGAGATAGACAGAGAGAGAGAGAGAGAGAGAAACAAAGAGAGACAGAGAGATAGAGAGAGTCTTCTCTCTTAATTTAATTTTTAGGCATTCTAGGTCAAGCATTAACTAGGTTGCTGTCCCAGAGAATCACTTGGGGTGATAGAAAACTTACGAGCTCTAGTTGGCCCCACAGTTATTAAATTAGAATCTCTGTTGGTGGTAGTGGGACAGAAAACCTGGTTTCAGGGCTGTTTAATGATCTGATGACTTCAACATGTCGCCAAGTTGGAGAACTACTAGACAGAGTGGGAGAGTTCCTCTTACTCCAACTCCTTCAGATTTTTCTGACTCAAATTTGAGGGAGAAAAAAAAAAAAACAAATAACAAACAACAACAACTTCAGAACATGACCAGAAAAAGCAGCTTGGCTGAAAGTGCACATGAGTCATAAAAAAGTGATATTATGGCTATGATGAGTAACTTTCCCTGATTTCCAGCTTGTTTTCAAATCCGATTCTCAGTACTGTGTTTCATTCAATTTGCTCAACATGGTTGATGTGAGGGCAGGTTAAATACCTGTCACCGTCAGGTTTTCTGGAGCATACTTCCTGTGTTCTACCACCCCCCTGTTTCTGATTCCAGATGGTAACTATCCACCCTCTTGAGGGCTTGCATTGATGCCTCAAGAGTTACTGTTAAAGCATTCCATTTGATTCTGATCATTTCACTTGCCTGGGGAGAAACAAATATATATTTTCTCTCTTTCTTCTCTCTCTTCCCCTTCCTTCCCTTCTTCCTTCCTTTCCTTTCTTCCTTTACTTCAGCACTTTCCAAACTGCTTTGAAATAACTCATTTTAATGTAAGACATTGAGAGATTTTGAAAATCAGCACTGCCTTGGTCAAATAGCTTTCAGAAAATATATCTTCTCTCTAACACTTGCAGAACATGTTAGCTTATTAAAAGCAATGTGATGTTCTCCAATGGTATTAATCTATTTATATTAAAATTTCCATATACATTTTTAAGGAATATTTGGGACAAGGATGAGAGAGGATGCACATTGCTTATTAAAAGGCTCTGGTCCATGATAGACAGTAGCAAATAACATGAAAACAACATAAATTAAATATTGTATACACTTCTCCCCCAGTGATGCAATTGAGTGTCCCTTATAAGTTGAAGCCCATTTTTTATACTCAAACCCTATTCCAACCTACTTCATAGGTTTCAGAATCAATTTGTAATTAGGCAAACAAGTTTAAATCTTCATATTCAAATTTTAGTTTACAACTGCCATGTTTAGGTATTTATATATATGCAATCTCATCAATTTGTTTATAGTAACTCTATAAAAATAATCCTAATATAAATGAGGGGGAAATAGGTTCAAAAAAATTAAAATATGAGTCTGAACCAGAGTTCTTAGCCTATAGAATTCACCAGCCAACACAGGAGACATAAAGATGTGGGTTTGCTCCTTGGGTCAGGAAGATCCCCTGGAGAAGGAAACAGCAATCCACTCCAGTATTCTTGTCTGGGAAATCCCATGAACAGAAGAGCCTAGCCGGATATAGTCCATGGAGTCACAAAGAGTTGGACATGACTCAGGGACTAAATGACAAGTCTATGCTGAGGGCTGACCTTTTTGTTGAAGTATATTCAGCAGTACCCCAGATTCTACACACTACATGCTGGTAGTACCTCCATTCCCCAAGCTGTGGAAACCAAAATGTCTCCAAATATATTCCCTGGAGGACAAAATTGCCCCAGTAGTTGAGAACCAGTAGTCTAACGCCACACAGCAAATAAAATGCCAAAGTCAGCATCTCTAGTTTCCTGTCTAGACATTTAGCTGCTTCTCAAAGATAGTGCCTTTTTAGTCCAAGATCTATGATGTGTCATTAATTGCTAAACCCTTTCTTAAAAGTCATCATCTTTATCCCATGATGCATCATCTCTTTTTGGTGAAGCTCTGCACTCAAGTACAACTTGGCTTGGGCCATGGGAACACACAAGAGCCACTGGCTCTTGCCTTGCAAATGTGTGATGCTGATACAAACTGAAATATCCAAATGAATCACTGACACAAGTAAAACAGATGGTAGGTCTGCAATCTCATTTCTGGATATACAGTCCAACATTATTATTAGAGCTCTACAGGGTAATGATCTCCCAGTGTATGCGCCATGTTCCAAACTGGCTTCAAGCTTCTTTATTATTATTAAATCCTTCAAAACAATGATGATGATTAGATTGTCTTTATCTGTCTGGCACTTTGTTTTTGTCTTCTAAATGTTAGCCAGATGTCTGTTTCATAGATGCTTCTTTCTCTCAATCATGGGATTTCTCTTTGTTCTGAAATTTCACCACAAGTCAGTTTCCCTAATTTCCTCATTATCGGCATCGTCTTTATCCTTCTTTTTAAAGTTGCCAGTTTGTCGTTGTTGTTGAGAGAAAATCCCCATATTCATTTTTTCTTTTTACTCATAGGTATTTGTCCCATCAATAAATCACCCCCTCCTGGCCTCTAAGGAAGCTGAATACCCAACTCCTACTTTATCATCAAGTAATAATAAATGATAGATGATAGATAGGTAGATAGATAATTTCTTCTTAATGTAATCATTTAAAAATCCTGGGCTAATACTTTCTACCAGGGAGTTTTCTTAGATAAAATTCTTAAACGGGTAGAAATATCCTGTTAAATCTCATTCAATCAAGAGGAAAAAAAAAAAAACCCTCAACATTGGAAAAGGAATCTCTATCAACCCCAGTTAGAAAGAAGGCTATCTTTTATGAAATAATATCCAAGGGATTTAGAAAGTGGGCTGTTCCTCTCTTCTTCCTCCTCCATAACTTCTTTAAAAACCTCCCTCTGTTGCCACTACTTATCTTCTTAAAGATTGATCCTTGCTTTTAATAAGCACTGAGATCTCAGAAAGCCATAGCAAGAGTGAAAATACATCTTTTGGGTACTGCTTTTCTTTTTCTATTTTAATTTATTTTACTGAAATATAGCTGATTTACAATATTATATTAGTTTCAGGTGTTCAACATAGTGATTCAATATTTTTTGAGATCATGCTCCCTTTAAAATTATTACAAAATAATGGTTATATTCTCTGTGCTGTACAATATATGCTTTTTTTTCTCATCTATTTTATACACATTAGTTTGCATCTCTGAATCCCATACCCCTGTTTTATCCCTCCTCCTTCCCTTTCCTTACTATTATCCACTAGTTTGTTTGCAATGGGCATCCCTGATAGCTCAGTTGGTAAAGAATCCACCTGCAATGCAGGAGAACCTGGTTCAATTTCTGGGTANTTTTTTCTCATCTATTTTATACACATTAGTTTGCATCTCTGAATCCCATACCCCTGTTTTATCCCTCCTCCTTCCCTTTCCTTACTATTATCCACTAGTTTGTTTGCAATGGGCATCCCTGATAGCTCAGTTGGTAAAGAATCCACCTGCAATGCAGGAGAACCTGGTTCAATTTCTGGGTAGGGAAGATCTGCCAGAGAAGGGATAGATGACTCACTCCAGTATTCTTGGGCTTCCCTGGTGGCCAGATGGTAAAGAATCTTCTTGCAATATGAGAGACCTGGGTTCAACCCCTGGGGTAGAAAGATCCCCTGGAGAAGGGAATGGCTACCCAGTCCTATACTCTGGGTAATTTCTGGTAATATTCCAGAGAATTCCATGGACAGAGGGGCCTGGCCAGCTACAGTCCATGGGGTCACAAGGAGTTGGACATGATTGAGTGACTTTCACACTCATTTTCTGTATCTGTGAATCTGCTTCTGTTCTGTTACATACATTCATGTGTTTTATGTTTTAAAATCCACATATAAGCAATAACATAGATTTTTTTTGTTTCTCTGACTTATTTCACTATGCTTAACACTCTCTAGGACCATCCACACTGCTGCAAATGGTAGAATCACTCTTTTTATGGCTGAGTAATATTCCTTTGTGTGTGTAAATATACCACGTCTTCTTTATGAATTCATCTGTTGATGGACACTTGGCTATGGTATCTTGGCTACCGTGAGTAATGCTGCTATGAACATCAGGGTGCATAAATCCTTTTAAATTAGTGTTTTCATTTTCTTCATATACATGCTGCTGCTGCTGCTACGTTGCTTCAGTCGTGTCCAGCCCTATGTGACCCCATAGACGGCAGCCCACCAGGTTCCACCATCCCTGGGATTCTGCAGGCAAGAACACTGGAGTGGGTTGCCATTTCCTTCTCCAATGCATGA
>SJYX01013690.1:0-25557 GCA_006410675.1 Oreotragus oreotragus
TTTTTTTCTTGGTGAGGCCCCATATCTCTGCCTCTCCTCTTAAGCTCAGTGTGGTTCTTTTGCCTTTTTCTGTGGAAGGTCTGTTCATCCAGTTATTCTCTATATAGTCATAGGTATGTTGTGTTTGTGGGAGGAGATGAGTCAGGATCTTCCTATGCTACCATCTTATATACATGTTTGTGAGGGATTTTTAAAATATGTATATTATGTTGGAAATATTGGTATTCAAAAAAGTAGTTTGGATATATTCTAAAATCTAAAAATTTAGATTTCATCAATTCATTAAAATCAGAAAAAATTTAATGGTTTTATTGTTAAAAGAAATGTTCATTCTTTTAAGACTTAACTGAGACTTAATTTATACATAAATGATTGCTTGCCAAAGTATCAAACATGAATAGCAGTGTAGCAAGAAAATAAATGAGCATAAATAATTATTTACACAGCAAAAGAAACAATCAACAAAGTGAAGAGACAATTTACAGAGTGGAAAAAAATACTTGTAAACCATATATTCAAGAGGATGGTTAACATAAAAAAAAATAAAAAACTCATATAACTCAATAGCAAAACAAACAGTCCAACTCAAAAAATGGGAAAACGATTTGAAGACATTTCTTTTCAAAGAAAATATAGGAATGGCCTACAAGTGCATGAAAAGATATTCAGTGTTATTAGCCATTGCATGCATGCTAAGTTGCTTTAGTCGTGTCCAACTCTGAGACCTCATGGATTGTAACCCGCCATGGAAATTTTTGTCCATGGCATTTTCCAAGCAAGAATACTGGAGTAAGTTGCCATTCCCTTCTCCAGGGGACCTTCCCAACCCAGGGGTTGAACCCATGTCTCTTATGTCTCCTGAGCTGTCAGGCAGGTTCTTGACCACTAGCACCACTTGGGAAACCCATTAGCCATAAGGGAAATGCAAATCAAAATCACAGTGAGATATTACCTCATGACTATCAGGATGGCCATCATTGAAAAGAGAAGAGATACCAGATGCTTGTGAGGATCTGAAGAAAAGGGAACCCTTGTGTACTATTGTTGGTGGGATTGTAAACTGGTACAGCCATTATGGAAAAGTATATGGAGGTTCTTCAAAAAATTAAAAATATAACTACCACATGATCCAACAATTGTGCTTCTAGGAATATATCCAAAGGAAAGAAAAGCACTAACTAGAAATGATAACTTCACTCTTATTTTCTTAGCAGCATTATTTATAATATCTAAGACATGGAAACAGTCTAAGTGCTCGTCAATGAATGAGTAGATAAAGAAGGTATGGTATACATGTAATAGAATATTACTAAACCATTAAAAAAACACACACACACAAGAAAGTCCTGCTATTTGCAGCAACAAGGATGGACTTTAGGCATTATCTCAAGTGAAACAAGTCAGATAGAGATTGACAAATACTAATATGATTTTAATCATATGTGAAATCTTAAAACAAAACAAACTCACAGGAAAACAGATTATATTTATGGTTATCAGAGGTAGGGGTGGGGGAGTAGGTAGAACTGAAAAAAGGAGGTCAAGAGGTACAAAGGATGTAATGTATGACATGATGACTATAGCTAACACTACTGTCTGATAATATATGTATATAATATGCATGTATATATGAAAATTATTAACAGTAAATCCTAAGAATTCTCATTACCAGAAAAAATTTTTTTTTTGCTTTTAAAAAAACTGTATCTATATAAGATTATGGGTCCTACATAAATTTATTATGTTCATTTCACGGTATATGTAAGTCAAACCATTATGCTGTATACCTTAAGCATATACATTGTTGTATATTAATTACATCTCAATAAAACTGGGAAAAATAATTATTTAACCAGCAGTAATAATCTAGACTACCTTATCACAAATTTTGGATGCACAAAGAATAGAAAATATTTTCATAAGATTTTGCAGCATACAAAAATGTTTGATCCTAATTCATCATCATTAATACTCCTGTCTTCTTTGATAGTGACGGAACTAATTTTTCTTTTGTCAGTTAACTAGGTTTATTTTATTTTTTAATTTTTTCTGGCTGCACTGCTGCAGTTTGCCAAATCTTAATTCCCAGACCAGGGACTGAACCCAGGCCCTCGGGAGTGGGAGCATGGAGTCCTGCCACTGGACTGCCAAGAAATTCCCTCATTAGGTTTATTCAGTTCAGTTCAGTTCAGTTCAGTCGCTCAGTCGTGTCCAACTCCTTGCGACCCCATGAATCACAGCACGCCAGGCCTCCCTANTGAAGATCTTTTTTGTACACTTCTTCTGTGTATTCTTGCCACCTCTTCTTAATATCTTCTGCTTCTGTTAGGTCGATACCATTTCTGTCCTTTATTGAGCCCATCTTTGCATGAAATGTTCCCTTGGTATCTCTGATTTTCTTGAAGAGATCTCTAGTCTTTCCCATTCTGTTGTTTTCCTCTATTTCTTTGCATTAATTGCTGAGGAAGATTCCACATAATAGTTGTCTTATAATTTTTAGTTTGATTTTCCAACCTTTAAGTTCCTTTCAGACCTGTATCATTGGCCAGTTTGATGAGATTGCTTTCTCTTTTCAAAAATTGTTGATAAAAAGTGCTCTACAGGATAAGGCCAATTTCAGAACCATGTGGCTCTCCACCAAGTACTTTGTTTGAGGTTAATGGCTTAAAATTCAGCATCCAAAAAGATCATGGCATTTGGTCCCATCACGTCATGGCAAATAGATATGGAAACAGTGACAGACTTTATTTTCTTGGGCTCCAAAATTAGTGCAGATGGTTACTGAAGCCATGAAATTAAAAGATGCTTGCTTCTTGGAAGAAAAGCTATGACAAACCTAGTGTGTTAGTCACTTAGTTGTGTCCGATTCTTTGTGACCCCATGGACTGTAGCCCACCAGGCCCCTCTGTCCATGGAATTCTCCAGACAAGAATACTGGAGTGGGTTGCCATTCCCTTCCCCAGGTGATATTCCCAACCCTGGAATCGAACTGGTGTCTCTTGCATTGGCTGGCAGATTCTTCACTACTTAGCCACCTGGGGAGTGTCTCCTTCATTGCAGGCAGATTCTTTACTGTCTGCACCACCAAATCTAGACAGTGTATTAAAAAGCAGTGACATTACTTTCCTGACAAAGGTCTGTAGAGTCAAAGCTACGGTTTTTCCAGTAGTCGTGTATGGATGTGAGAGTTGGACCATAAAGAAGGCTGAGTGCCAAAGAATTGATGCTTTTCCATAGTTCATCAGGCACTCTCTATCAGATCTAGTCCCTTAAACCTATTTCTCACTTCCACTGTATAATCGTAAAGGATTTGCATATTTCTCTGCAAATTGGAACATTTTTCATGAAGATGTCATGGCCTTTCCTCTGTTAATTTGTTTAGCAGACCTTTTGTTCACAGGACAAAGTTGAACCAGAGCACCACCTTATTTGAATGATCACTATTTCCCATACTAGCATGCTTTCTTTCCTGTAGCAGTTTTTCATAAGTGTGACATGATTTATTTAATGTGAATTCTCCCTTCAGACAATAGTGCCAAGAGTGAAGGAACTGTGACTACCTTTGTCCACTATTGTATCATCATCACCTGAAGTGCTATCTGCCACCAAGGAGCCCTCAGTAAATGTTTGCTGGAGAGTTAATATACACTCAATAAGTCATGAGGACTATAAGAGAAATATGTATTTGAAGTACCCATTCTGGTGACTGGTAAGTGAATCAATATTTTTTGAGTAGAGTGAACAAGTGGAGATTTTGCTACACTAGTTCTTGGTGCCCACTCTGGTTACCTTCCTATTGTACAACTTCCTTTCATTACACACTTTTCAAATGAGTGCTCAATGCTTCTATTTCCTCTCTAGCTACTGTCCAGCTTCTGCCCTTTCCACTTCACTGAAATAATCCCCTCAAATCTGTTTCAAATCCAAACAATTGGCAAACTCTCTCCTCCTTGAAACTCTCTCTTGGTGTTTGTGACACCACTACAGACTCTCCAACTTTTCCAGTACTTTGTTTCTATCACTGACTCTCAACGTTCTCCTGTTCTCTCAGTGAGAGTATCAGTGGGACTCACACCTTGATCACCTGCCTTTTTTTTTTGTTTTCATTAAAATTGGACTCAGTCAATCTTAGATATCACTTACTACTTCTTGCTAATGACTCAAAACATTTCACATCTTTCCTATTTTGCCTGAGCTACTAATATAATCCTATACTCTCCAAACCTTGGGGAAATTGTACCTCCTTTGTGCTCCTAGAATGTTTTCATCCTCCTTACAAACATAACATGTATGTCTGTCTCTACCAGATTCCCTAAGGATAAGCCCCATATCACAGGTTTGTTTTAATCTTCAACACCTCACATTAAACCCTAGCACAAAGCAAGTAATTGTTTGTTGAATGAATGAATGTTGATAAAACTATAATTAAAACATTTCCATCTGAATCTCTTGCAATTTCTCAAACTTCTTATCAAAATGATATCCTTTTCCCCTAAATTCTTTTGCCTCCTGAATTTCCTGTTATCAGTGGTAGCGGTATCCACCCATCTGAGACTAAAAGCTTCATGTCCTCTGTGACTCCTTTCTATTTTCCTCACATCTCATATTCATCAAATCTTAATGTTTCCTATGATATTCTATGCCATATCCATTCTCCATCCCCACTATCAACATGCAAACCTAGCATGGTCTCAGGTCCCATCTGGGTTATTACAACAGCCTTCCTATTCCCAAACATGGAAAGGCTCTCTAATATTTGCAGCAGACTTGTACTCTAATATCCTTGACCTGCTTTTCAGGAATCTCCATAATCCAACCTCCCCTCTTCCCCTGCTACCGCTTACTGATCCAACCTCAGGTCAACATCCACTGCCCTCTCTAGGTAGGCTGTCCCTGTCATTGACCACCCCAGGGTGGTTCGTTCTCTCTCTCTATGAAATCTTTTCCTTCTCTACCATCTGTGGAATTCTGCCCACAATTTAAGACTGAGATAGAATAATTTATTTTTTAACAGCTTAATGGAGATTACCTTTGATATATAATTATATATATATATATTTAAGATGTATAAATTGATGTATTAATACTCAAATAATTTTGTGTGCAGGAAACTTACACTGACCATTCCTGTCCCTAACCCCTTCTCCTCCAACAGTGCTTAAATCCTGTACCAGGACCTCATTCACAGCTTCATTTAAGGTTTTGCCCTGATTTCTCAGTGTTAACCTTGTTTCTTCAAATATGTTCGTTGTGAGCTAATAAGATTAATAGAGGACAGCAGCTATGTTCTGAGTTCTCAGCAAGTGGTAATTAGACATTTGATGATTGATTAATTTTATTAGATTTAGATACAACTGTGACTCATTTAAAAGATGAGATACAGTCCCTCAAAGCAGATTACCACAGCTAACTGGGAGAATCAAAACTCATTTTGTCTTCCCGTAAAGTTGGAAATGAGTTCTCAACAGAAAAAATTGCATGCTCAGAATTTTTAAAAATAACATTTAAAGAACAACACAATTTTAAAATCACACTTGCCAAAGGATAGCAAGATATTTTGATGGAGAATGAGAAAGGGAATACAAAATAAAATCAGTAAAATTCCTCATGCAAACTACAATATACTAATGTTCTCAAAGAACTTTATCCTGTCAACATGCCTGATCCTCTAAAGTTAGGCCTAAAGATTTCAACTATTTCTTCCCTTTTCAAGAAGACAGAATCTCTGTCCTGTCTTTATTTTTTTTAAACTTTCTATTTTGAAATAATTCAAAAATTTCCAAAGTAGTACAGTTTCCATATAACCTTTACTTACTGTCTTCTGATGTTAACATGTTGTATAACCTTAGCACAAGTATCAAAACCAGGAAATTAATATACCAATATTCAGTCAATACAATTGACAACTATAGATATTATTTGAATTTCTCCAGTATTTCTCTTAATGTCCTTTTGCTGTTCCAGGATCAATTCAGGATCCAATATTGCATTTGACTGCCTCCCTAATCACCTCCAACCTGTGATAATTTCTCAGTCTTTCCTTGTCTTTTATGACCTTTAATCAGTAGTAGATGGGTATTTTGTAGAATATCACTCAATTTGGGTTTAAGTGATGTTATCTCATGATTAAAGAAAAGTTGATACCTTTTTTTGACAAGATATCTGCAAAAGTGATCTTGTGTAATTCTCAGTGTATTATATAAAGAGGTAGGAAATACTGTTATGTCTCAGTACCAGTGACATTGACCTTGACCATTTGGATTTCTTCATTGCAAATTACTGTTACAAGTTATCATTTTTCCCTACGGAGACACAGTTTTGTGATTTTGCTAATATCCTGTTTAGAAATAGCTTTCAACAACTGATTTTATCCTTCAGTAGATCTTGCCTGCAATAATTATTACTGTGGCATTTGCCTAATGGTGGCTTGTATTTCCCTCATTCCTTCTATATTTATTATTGGAATTCAGTAAAGAGGAACATTTCCTAATATAATATTGATTTATGCTCCTCAGCAGCTGTCTAGTATGGATAGCACAGCCCTGGGAACCTTGGAGATCCTAGTCTAGTAAGAGTGGGGTGTCATTGCCTTCTCCAAGTCTAGTAATAGCTCTGCTCTAATAACATTTATCAACTTGGGAATGTGTCTGTTTTGTACTTCCAAGCCAAAGAAAATAGCCCAAAGAATGCTTTTCAGAAAAAAGAAGTAAGAGGAGGAAGAGAGGAGAAAGGGAAAGAGGAAAAGGAGAGAGAGAGGGGAAAAAGGTAAATTAACTTTTTGTGTCTTTTTCTTAACTACCAGGAGCTTTGAAAACAAGGAGCATTTTAAAGGGGCATTTTTAATGAGATATTCTCATATTGAATTGCAAGGAAAGATCTAGAAACAAAAACACATGTCTAGCACTAGTGCCTCCTGGATGAGTTACATAGCAGGATAATACATTTCTGAGGTTATTACTAATACAATCACCATTATGATTTTCCCTGTCATCTTTTAGAATGAATATATCTTGAAACAGGAAAAATGGGGCTCAAGCCACAGTACAAACTAGTAGAGTGGTAACTGCCTCCAATTTTGATGGCCTTTGTACTCCATGCAGGAAAGTATTAATGGAGCATAGTGCACAGTGATTCTCAAACTGGGAAATGCTCACTTATACTAGAGTGAGGGGATAGGGGTTGGAGGGAATGGTATCCACAAATACCTTGAGATTATTATAATTCTTTATTCTCATACAATTGAAACTCTTGAAAAAAATAACATAGGTATATTCTTGGTCAATCAGGATTGACCTAATCTAGGTCACTCGGTACCGACAGCAGATACTAACCCAGTGCTCATAATTTTGCACTGTAGTTTATAATCAGGTTATTATTAATTGATCATTTGAAGGGATAGCATTTAACTTCTATGTGCTAATAGGCATAACAATGCATTTGAGCTGGTATGTCCTAACATCCAAATGACAACATTCTATGTCTGATATTGTATTTATGTTAACCAATTACAAAGATAAATCTTGAGTTTGAAATGATACTCAAAACTGAAAGACATTCTCATGGACTAAAACTTGATTTCTTAAGTAACTTAATAAACTGAGATTTTGCTATATATCATGAAAATTACAGTATATAAAACATACTCTACTGAAGCAGTCTAATGATGAAAGAATTGAGGCAGACCTGGAATGGAAATGAGGCACCAAGGTCAACTATAGGCCAAATTACCTCATTTTGTGCAGTCTAAAAGCTTAACAATAGTTTGAGGAGGGAAATATTTGTTGAAGAGTTGTATCACTCTATACAGACTAATCCAGATTAGTAATATAATCATTAGTACTATCTAGGAAGAAAGTGTATGTAGCCCTCTGATCTAATTAGCTTGCAAAAGTTCACCATCAGAACATGTAATTGTAGAAATTCATGGAAAATGTTTTTGTTAATAGTCCTTCCTATTATCAAACTGAACCACTGACAATTTACGGGCTTCACAGGTGGTGCTAGTGGTAAAGAACCTGTCTGACAATACAGAAGACATAAGAGACACAGGTTCAATCCCTGGTGGGGAAGATCCCTGAAGAAGGGCATGTCAACTCACTCCAGTATTTTCACCTGGAGAATTCCATGGACAGAGGAGCCTGGCAGGCTATAGTCCATAGGGTCACAAAGAGTCAGCAACAACTGAAGCAACTTAGGATACACGCATTGGCAATTTTAATTCAAGTATGTTAAACTGAATTGCATTAACATCAACAGTTTAATTTTTACTTTGAAATTTTGTTGGTTCTTAATTTATTCTGGTTTTATAGTTGTGTACCACCTAGAAGCACAAGGAATTTTATACCTAATTATGTAGCTATACGTATGTAAGCCACAGAATAATAACATAATTCAATCACTATGATAGGCAGGGGTCCAAAGAGGAAAAAAAGACCAGGATAATAAGTTGAACAAATTATAAACAAAATGATCTTATTTTTGTAAAATAAAATAGCTATGTAGGTGCTTATAAATATGCAACTTTGTAAATATATAGAAAAAAGAGTCTGGAAGGAGACATCTCTACCATTAACAGTGAAAACTCCTGAGGAGGGACATGTTTGGGGGGACAGAGATAAAATTGAACTTTTGAATCTATCATTTCTGTACTGTTCCCATTTAATACAAATAAATTCATCTTAAAAAAATAAAAAGACATGGACCTTCGCTTTAGAAAACATGGGACTAAACTTTAATTCTCATATTTCTTATGAGCTATGGGATTGGGGGCAAGTCATCTAATTTCTCTAAATCTCAATTTTCCTACTCTGCAAGATAGCACTGATACTAGGCATGGGACTATTATGAAGATTAAATAAAATAAAGTATGCAATGTGCTGAGTATACTGCCTGGCCCATAGGAGATGCCCAATTTTTTACTGTATCAGTTATCACTACTAATATTAATTACAGCTGTTTTATGAGATTAGGTTGGCTCTGAAGTAGCCAAATGGGCTACCTGGCCCATGCCATAATTCTCTGTTTCTGCTGGACATTAGTTACTTGCCTCTTCAGGTCCACGCCTCTGTCTTTTCCACCTGCTCAGCACCTTTGAAAGGCTGACCCTTATGAAGGCATCTATGGACTCCCATGCCTTCCAGCTTCCAGACAGGTGCAGCCAATGGGTAAACTGGCAGGAGATTAAGAGGTGGGGTAAGAGGAAAGTCTGGTATTTATCCTGTGTCGATTCTCACAGCTCCCTCCTTTCCAGGGAGCTAGCAGTTGGATTTCTCCTCTACCAATTCCCACATCTTCTGTCTCTAGCCTTCTCCTGGTTCTGATAAGCCCTCCCTCCCACTGCCTCTTCAGCCTAGGGTGGCCAGGTCTTCCCAAGTTATCTAGTCCAGGCTTCTGCATTATCCTTGGTGTTTTTCCTAACTCCATAAATATTCCTTTTCTTATATTATTTTCAAATTATGCTCTTGACTGTAGCATCTGTTCCCAGATACCTTTATATTCACTGTTGCATAGTTTGATCCATGAGATAACCTGGATAGATATCAGGTTGTGTATGAGATAGCACAACCCAGACAACTTCACTGCAGGAAACTCCCAGTGGAAATTTCTGCAAATCTCACCAGACCACCCATGTACATAGACAAGAGGGCAGTTCTTACTTTGTGCTATTTCAGTGGAATGGAAAAAAATCCCTCTCCTGCTGGTTTGAAATTCCATTGCTGTAGCAACTACAGTTTGCTAACTGATAATTACAAAAGATGAAAGCTTTCTAATTACAGGTTATAATTCCAAACCACCCTTTCACAATTTGTCCATAGAGGCAAAGGATGGAATCTTGGAAATGTACATATCTCATTCTAATTTTCAAGTTTTTTCTCTACATGTGAGTTGCTCTTTAGCATTTCCTGTGCAGTCAGTTCATCTTGGGTCAGTGAGAATCAGCCTCTTGACAAAAACAGTAGCTAAATAGTAACTGGACCACTGGCCCTCCCTTTACTACCCTTTCATCCTAACACCAAAAATGTCACTTCCCTGTTCAAAAACCTACAGTGGATTCTCATTTTATTAAACAATTACTGCTATAGAACTAACTAAGTGTTGGGTACTGGTCTAGTCAATTTATAATTTACTAGATTTACTCATTTAATCTTTATAGTCTTCCTGTGATACCCGTTCATTTCAGATAAGGAAATTGAGCCACAGAGATATTAGGTAAGTTGCCCCATGTTCTGTAGCCAGTAGATGCTAGTAAGTATAACTGGCCTTCAAATCCAAATAGACTGCCTCCACCATACTCTGTAGTTTTAACCTCACCTTCCTAAAGCTTGTTTGTCCAAGAAACTAGTGCACACTTCTTACTAGATTTTTAGGTTTCTCTACAATAAGACCCCAACTAGCTCTCCCTTATTATCTCACATCATCTACTTAGTATCCATTTATCCAGCAAAAAATCAATTGGACCCTATGTAGAGATGCAGCCTAGAGTGTACAAGTGCTAAACTGCTTCAGTCATGTCTGAAGTCAGTCTTTGTGATCCTTAGACCATAACCTGCCAGGCTCTTCTGTCTGTGGAATTCTCCAGGCAAGAACGCTGAGGTGGGTTGCTGTGTCCTCTTCCCAACCCAGGCTTCGCACCTGCATCTCCTATGGCTCCTGCATTGCAGGCAGAGCAGCCTAGAGGAATGAGAGATGTTAAAAAAGAATTCAAGTTATGGCAGCCTCCAACAATGGAACGCTATACAGTAGAGAAAATGAACAAGCTACAGCCATAGGCCACAGTGTGGCCCAGCTAAGACTGAGGCAGCCAATGCTGGTGCAGGACCAGCAGTTTCAACTAAAGGTAAAGGTACTCCGGAAAGTGCTAGAGAAAACGTAGCCTGTATGGGACAGGTGCTGCTTCCAGTGTATCCTGAGCCATCCCAGCCCCTCAGAGCCAGGATCCCCCAGGATGAAATGGCTTTCTCTACTTTCTTGCTTTGCCTATTGCCTGTTTTAGCAGTTAAGTGCATTACTTGTCGATCTTACAGCTCATTCATTTCTCCTGAAGAAAAGAACACCGAAAGGGTAGCATGATCCATCTCAAAAGAAAGGTTACACCTAGTAAATGAAATCAACAGTGAAGCCCTATATCTTTTTAAAGTAGTCTATGACAAATGTTGGCATTCAAACCCTATCCTGCACATATGCCTGTATTAAATTCTGAAAGAGATGGGAATACCAGACCACCTAACCTGCCTCTTGAGAAATCTGTATGCAGGTCAGGAAGCAACAGTTAGAACTGCACATGGAACAACAGACTGGTTCCAAATAGGAAAAGGAGTACGTCAAGGCTGTATATTGTCTCCCTGCTTATTTAACTTATATGCAGAGTACATCATGAGAAACGCTGGACTGGAAGAAACACAAGCTGGAATCAAGATTGCCAGGAGAAATATCAATAACCTCAGATATGCTGATGACACCACCCTTATGGCAGAAAGTGAGGAGGAGCTAAAAAGCCTCTTGATGAAAGTGAAGGAGGAGAGCGAAAAAGTTGGCTTAAAGCTCAACATTCAGAAAACGAAGATCATGGCATCCGGTCCCATCACTTCATGGGAAATAGATGGGGAAACAGTGGAAACAGTGTCAGACTTTATTTTTTTGGGCTCCAAAATCACTGCAGATGGTGACTGCAGCCATGAAATTANTACATCCTTTGTACCTCTTGACCTCCTTTTTTCAGTTCTACCTACTCCCCTACCCCTACCTCTGATAACCATAAATATAATCTGTTTTCCTG
Organism: Oreotragus oreotragus; assembly: GCA_006410675.1. Classification (NCBI taxonomy): domain Eukaryota; kingdom Metazoa; phylum Chordata; class Mammalia; order Artiodactyla; family Bovidae; genus Oreotragus; species Oreotragus oreotragus. Next base: position 11,777 of record SJYX01013690.1, read on the forward strand.
TGAGTTTGTTTTGTTTTAAGATTTCACATATGATTAAAATCATATTAGTATTTGTCAATCTCTATCTGACTTGTTTCACTTGAGATAATGCCTAAAGTCCACCCTTGTTGCTGCAAATAGCAGGACTTTCTTGTGTGTGTGTGTTTTTTTAATGGTTTAGTAATATTCTATTACATGTATACCATACCTTCTTTATCTACTCATTCATTGACGAGCACTTAGACTGTTTCCATGTCTTAGATATTATAAATAATGCTGCTAAGAAAATAAGAGTGAAGTTATCATTTCTAGTTAGTGCTTTTCTTTCCTTTGGATATATTCCTAGAAGCACAATTGTTGGATCATGTGGTAGTTATATTTTTAATTTTTTGAAGAACCTCCATATACTTTTCCATAATGGCTGTACCAGTTTACAATCCCACCAACAATAGTACACAAGGGTTCCCTTTTCTTCAGATCCTCACAAGCATCTGGTATCTCTTCTCTTTTCAATGATGGCCATCCTGATAGTCATGAGGTAATATCTCACTGTGATTTTGATTTGCATTTCCCTTATGGCTAATGGGTTTCCCAAGTGGTGCTAGTGGTCAAGAACCTGCCTGACAGCTCAGGAGACATAAGAGACATGGGTTCAACCCCTGGGTTGGGAAGGTCCCCTGGAGAAGGGAATGGCAACTTACTCCAGTATTCTTGCTTGGAAAATGCCATGGACAAAAATTTCCATGGCGGGTTACAATCCATGAGGTCTCAGAGTTGGACACGACTAAAGCAACTTAGCATGCATGCAATGGCTAATAACACTGAATATCTTTTCATGCACTTGTAGGCCATTCCTATATTTTCTTTGAAAAGAAATGTCTTCAAATCGTTTTCCCATTTTTTGAGTTGGACTGTTTGTTTTGCTATTGAGTTATATGAGTTTTTTATTTTTTTTTATGTTAACCATCCTCTTGAATATATGGTTTACAAGTATTTTTTTCCACTCTGTAAATTGTCTCTTCACTTTGTTGATTGTTTCTTTTGCTGTGTAAATAATTATTTATGCTCATTTATTTTCTTGCTACACTGCTATTCATGTTTGATACTTTGGCAAGCAATCATTTATGTATAAATTAAGTCTCAGTTAAGTCTTAAAAGAATGAACATTTCTTTTAACAATAAAACCATTAAATTTTTTCTGATTTTAATGAATTGATGAAATCTAAATTTTTAGATTTTAGAATATATCCAAACTACTTTTTTGAATACCAATATTTCCAACATAATATACATATTTTAAAAATCCCTCACAAACATGTATATAAGATGGTAGCATAGGAAGATCCTGACTCATCTCCTCCCACAAACACAACATACCTATGACTATATAGAGAATAACTGGATGAACAGACCTTCCACAGAAAAAGGCAAAAGAACCACACTGAGCTTAAGAGGAGAGGCAGAGATATGGGGCCTCACCAAGAAAAAAAATTGCACATCACAGTCACAGTGGTCCACAATTAAGAGAGATCACAAAGGTACAGATCTTTTCCCTAAGGAATGAGAGATTAGAGTTCCACATCAGCCCCTCGATCCTACACAGAAGAAGTAAGAATACCTGACTCTGAAAATCAATGGTAAATATACCAAAGAAAACTACAGAACTGCAGGTAACAGAAATCCACTCTCAAAGAGCTCATGTGCAGGCTAACTCAACCCAAAATCCAGCAGAAAAACATCAGGCTGAAAAGCACATGAGCCATAGGTGAAGGGGACTCACTAATCTTCATACATCTACTTTAGAGGCATGAACTAGTTGGGACACTCCCCAGGGACTGAGACACTGATGGGAGCCATTTTTGTGAACTCAAGCTACCTTATTAATGCCAGCACTGGGGGGTGCCATTTGGGAATTCTCCTTAATCTGCTAGCATCATTGGGCATGCCCACTGAGAGTCCTGCCCATCCCTACAGCTCAGCCCAGCCTCACAGGTGGGCAAAGGCAGGCAATAGCCCAGCCCACCAGCACACCACAGCAGCTGTGACCCCACCACAACAGGAAGGGGGACATAGACCACATAAGGAGCATCTCTTGAGCTCCTGGCTCTGGTGGACCAGTGGGATTGCACTTCTGAACTCCACAGGACAACTCCTAAATAAGGCCACTCCTTCAAGACAAATCAGATAGCTGATTTACCTAATACACAGAAACAAGCACAGAGCTGTATGCAAAATGAGGAGAAAGAGGAATATGTTCCAATCCAGGAACAAAATAAAACCCCAGAAAAAGAACTAAACAAAATGAAGATAAATAATCTCCTTGATAAAGAGTTCAAAGTAATGGTTATAAAGATGCTAACTTAACTCAGAAGAATGGATGAACATAGTGAGAACTTCAACAAAAAGATAGAAAATACAAGAAAATATCAGATATAAGTTATAACAGAACTGAAAAATACCCTAAAGGAGTTCAACAGCAGATTGGATGAGGCAGAAAAATAAATCAGCAAGCTGGAAGACAAAACAATTTAACTCACCCAGACAGAGAAGGGAAATGAAAAAATAACTTTAAAAGTGAAGATACCTCAAGGGACCTTTGGGACAAAATCAATAGAATAAAATTCACATTAAAGAGATCGCAAAAGAAAAGAGCAAGGAAGGACTAGAAAACTTACTTGAAGAAATGCTAGCTGAAATCTCTGCTCTGGAGAAGGAAACAGACATTCAGGTCCAGGAATCCCAGAGAGTTCTGAATAAGATAAGCCCGGAAGCACATACCTGAGACATTATAATTAATATGGTAAAAGGTAAGGATAAAGAGAGAATCCTAAAAGCAGTAAGAGAAAATAACTTGTTATGTACAAAGGAACAAGTTATGTTATACACATAACTTGATATATATCAGTGGTTTTCTCGGCAAAAACCTTAAAGTCCAGGAGATGGTGGGATGATATATTCAAAATACTGAAAGAAAAAACTGCCAGCCAGAAGTACTGTATTTGTCAAAGCCATCCTTCAGAAAAGAAGGAACATAAAGACTTTCCCAGACAAACAAAAGCTGAGAGAGTTCACCACCAATAGGAGTTCACCACCTATTGAAATGGCAGTAAGAAATACTAAAAGGAGTTCTTCCAGCTGAAATAAGATGATGCTAATTAGTAACATGAAAATATACAACACACTCTTCAACTATGTACAAAACTAAACTCAAAAAGAATTAGACTTAAGTGAAAGATTGAAACCACAAAAATTCTAGAAAACATAGGCAGCTAGCTCTTTGACGTTAGTTTTAGCATTTGGATGTGTCTCCTCAGATAAGGGCAACAAAAGCAAAAACAAACAAATGTGACTGCACAGCAAAGGAAACCATCAACAAAAGAGGCAACCTATCTAATGAGAGATACATATGCAAGTGATCTACACAATAAGGGGCTGATATCCAAATATATATAAAGAATTCATACAACTCAATATAAAAAAAAAATCAACAACCCAATTAAATGGTGAGCAGAGGCTCTGAAGAGACATTTTTCCAAGGGAGGCATACAGATGGCCAACAGACATATATAATATGCCAATAATACTACAGGTCTTCAATAAATATTAACAATTGCTAAACAAATGAACATATAAATTGTGTAGAAGCAAAGGACACAGTAGAAGACAGCAAAAGAAGGTGGGATGTACTTGAGTTTGCCTTCTCTAAGAAAACATTATTCCCAGGATGGCCAAGCAGATAAGAGGAAAAGCGAGACCCAAGAGCCGGAGGAGGCACACGTGTGAAGATGCAGAGCTGGGACCAACTTGCTCACTGAAGGATCAAATGAGACTAGTGGGTATGGAGTGACAGAGCAGGGAGCTGCAGAACCCACACTTCCGAACCCACACTCCCAAACATGATACACATGTTTCTGCCTCATGCCACTCTCTCCCTAGCAGGCAATCCTCAACATTTTATCCAACATTCAAGACTCATCACCAGTCCCAACCTTCTTAAGCAATCTCTCCTGACAACTCCAACCAAGAACTAGGTGCAGTAGTGTTGGGGGGGGTGGGGTTATTGAAAAGACAGGATCCTTGAGCTGAACCCAGATAATCAGAGGCTGCTTACCCACTCTCTGTCCTTGGAATGTACACTCTACCTACCACTCCCACTGTGGCAGCTGTTCTGAGGACACAGCCTTGAGAAAGCATGGAATCCTTAGGACAGCCTGGACAGAGGATGCGACTGAACCCAGTTTAGGCCTCTATGTAAACTTTTCAGATTCTAGCAGGTGGGAGCAGAAATCCACTTTTTAGAAAATATACATTTATTTATTTATTTGGCTGTGCTGGGTCTTAGTTGTGGCATGTAGGATCTAGTTCTCTGACTAGGGATTGAACCCAGGCCACCTGCTTTGGGAGTATTAGCCACTGAACCATCAGGAAAGTCCCCAGAAATCTTCCTATCATGCTGCTGCCCAAAACAAGCCTCTTAAGTAACTTCCCTTGCTTATTAAACCCACCACCTACCAATCTGGAATGATTTGCCTCTTTCTTGGGTCTCTCCCTGCTATGTACGTAGGTCAGTTTCTGATTATACCCAGGAAGCTGACTGAAAGCCTACAACTGGCAAGTCAGGCAGGAGACTGAAGAAATGGGCTTTGAAAAAGAGGCATCCACGGGGGAAATCCTAAGTTGACCATCAATCTCTGTGTGGGGATGGGTGACCTGTAAGTCAGATGCTTGTGGACTGCCACATGAGTATGGGGATGCCTGGGAAATGCCAGCTGGCATTTTGGGTTTGAGAAACTGCACATAGCACACTGCACCAAAGAAGGAAAACGAAGGGCTGCTGCAATGGGCTGACTCTATATCCAACTCTTTGCGACCCCATGGACTGTAGCCCACCAGGCTCCTCTGTCCATGGGATTCTCCAGGCAAGAACACTGGAGTGGGTTGCTATTCCCTTCTCCAGGGGTTCTTCCTGACCCAGGAATCAAACTGGGGTCTCCTGCATTCTCAAAGAATCTGCCTGCAGTGCAGGAGACCCGGGCTCATCCCTGGACATCAAAGCCCCACTGGAGGCCAGAGCTTGAGTTAAAAAGTTGAAAGAAAAGCTGAGATTAGAGAAAGACATGGAAATGTCCATTACTCTTAGGTTTGGGGCCACCGGACAAGATGGGAGGGTAGGACAATAAGTTTGAGAGCTTAGCATACCATTTTGCAAAGATAGGAGGATGCAAGTTGTCATGAATAGGTCCAGGTGCTTGTGATAAAGCCTGATTAGGACACTAAGAGGTGAAATCCCTGGGAATGTGAAGAGAATAAAGAGAATGCTATGGTGACTGATGAGGAAGCAGATGAAACACTTGATGCCATCCAATTACACAGGGAAATTTTAAATAGCAATTATCTCAAAACCCTAGCAGAAAACTCACATTTTTTTCCTCTGTCTTTTGAAGTTGTAAATCTTTATCAAGTCTTTGAAATATAAACACCCTGGGAGATAACCAAAACACTGCTCACAGAGACTGGGGGAAAAAAAAAAAAAGACAGGGAAAGAGACTTTTAAAAATAGACTGTTGTAGAAGTTCCTTTGCCCAAAAATCTAGTCCACAGCCTCCATAAGATCAAAAATATCAATAAAAAGCTCTAGCCTTATGAGTGGGTACCTGACTCATAGCTAAAGATTTGGGATAAAAACCATGGAGTTTCTGCTTTTGTCTGTATGTTTATGTAAGTCTATAGATGTATGTTTGTGTATGTATGATCTTTTCCTACCTGCAGAGGGCATTACCAAAATTGTTTGTAAAAGAGCTAAGGACTATGTTATCAGTCATAAAATAACCAAATTCTTTGATAATTGCATTATAATGCATTATAATGAACTCTAATCAGACCTTTAACTTGGTCATTTTTTGTCCTTTGTCATTAGCAGGCAGTTATTATTTTACTCTGATCTTTGACAAAAGTGTACCTGCAAAAGTGCTTATCCTCAAAAAGATTCGTGGGAAAGATTTTTAAAACTACAGGCTTCTGATAACTAAGATCAGTTTGTCTTCAAATAGGAACAGCAACAATGGACTTTTCAAGTGCTTCCTCAGGGTTACCTGCACAGTCCCAAACTATGTCATGTGATGGTGGCCAAGACCTGTTCCTGTTATCCTCCTCCCCCACATAAGGAACACAGCCCATTACACTGATGATGTACTGTCTTGTTTTGTTTGATGACAATATCACACTAACATGTGAAGACTTGCCTCTGCTGCAGGACACTACAGGCTTTGCTAGAACCTCTGCAAGAGAAGATGGGAGTAAACTCACAGAAAAGTCACAGCCCAGGCACCACCATAAAGTTTTGACAGGAGTTGTTTAGCAGGGTAAGACCTGTGTTGTCCCAGAAGCTGTGTCTGATAAGATGCAAGCCTGTACAATCCCTAATGTGAAAGAGATGCCAGCTTTCATAAGGATTTTATGCTTTTAGAGGACTTTTCTTCCCTACCCAGCACAGTGTTAAAGACAGGGCACACGTGGGACCAGGGGTCAGAGCAGCAAGCCAGCTGTGAGAAGGTAAAAATAGCAGTGAAGCCAATTAAAGCTCTGGGCATGTCCCAAGCAGAGCTACCTTTTGGGTTGGATATGTCTATGACTCCAGAAGGTATGGGTCAGGCACCATGACAGAGAAAACAGAGGGAGAGAGTGCCCCTCTGATTGTGGTCCCAGCTCTGGACAATGGAAAGCAAGCACAGGTGATTCATGAGTGGGCCCCTGTGGGTCAGGATGTGTGGAAGGACATTTGGTTTTCCCCAGAGGCAGTCCTCACTGTTTTCCGCGTCCTGGCTCATAAGGCACTGACACCCCCTGGCAATACAGAAGTTGATGCTCCAGCTCAGGTTTGAGCCCTAGCAGCTGATCCTTTAATAGATACAGTGGATTTGGGTGTATAAAAGGGGTAGCCACCATAGTGCTTGGGTAGGACGGCATGTTGCCAAGGATGCCAAATTGCCCTTGAAGTACAGTGACTCGGTTAATGCAGTAACAGCATGTCCTGTGTGCTCTAAACAATGCCCAAGGCAACATTACGGTTGATCGGAGCCATCTACCACGGTTCTCAACTGGGGAGGGATTGGTAAATTGATTATCCTGGCCCCCTCCCTACAAGTGAGGACTCAAAACATGTCTTGGTTTGTGTGGACACTGTGTGTGGTTTAACCTAAGCTATGCAAACCAGGCTACTACTGTTAGGGGATTAGAGAAGCTGAGGACCATGTATGGACACCCTCCTAAAACAGGCAGTGATCTGGGCATCACATTTCAAAGGGCACCTGTGTAAGACTAGGCGAAAGAACATGATATTAAATAGAGGTTTTATCTTCTCTACAATATGCAAGACAGTAGGGCTGGTAGAAACCAAAAATGGAATATGAAGACAATACATTAAATTACTATCAAATAAAATCACCTTGGCAGGGTGAACTAAAATACTCTCTCAGGCTTTTTAAGACATTTGAATGATCAACCAGTAGGGCCTGTTGCCCTATATGCCTGCTTAGGGATCCCTGCCAAGGCACCCAGTAAAGTTATGGAAATGGCAGGAAAAAAAAACATTGCCCAGGGTCTCACCATGGATCAACCTGTTATGCTGCTGAGAACACCAAGCCCCATCACTCCTGGGAATTATCTCCTGGAATTTGCAGTGGGAAATCTCACCCAGATCAGAGACTTTGCACCCCTGGGTGAAAGAGAATTATTCAATCTCCTCTGAGATCCCATTGTCCTGCTGCAAGCTGGACCTATTGAAACACATGGCACCTGGAATAGAACACATAGTATTGACAGAGAGGAGAAAGTACAACCTGTACAACCTGATCTAGTATATCTCATCCTCAGTCCACCTCTTCATGCCTAAGAGTGCTGTCTACCCAGGCAGTGTGTATGGTGTGCACAAGTAGGCCAGCTTCCTAAAGCTGTTACCTTCTGTCTCTTCAGGGCGAGGTGGGCATGTTCTGATTTCCACTGGTACAATCATGTTCTGTTTCCCACTGGTACACACATAGGCTGCTGCTGCTGCTGCTGCTGCTGCTGCTGCTAAGTCGCTTCAGTCATGTCCAACTCTGTGCGACCTCATAGACGGCAACCCACCAGGCTTCACCGTCCTGGGATTCTCCAGGCAAGAACACTGGAGTGGGTTGCCATTTCCTTTTCTAATGCATGAAAGTGAAAAGTGAAAGTGAAGTCGCTCAGTTGTGTCCAACTCTTTGTGACCCCATTGATTGCAGACTACCAGGCCCCTCCATCCATGGGATTTTCCAGGCAAGAGTACTAGAGTGGGGTGCCAACACACATAGGAGCCCTTACTAAATTCACCCAGCAAGGCTTCAGCGATAGCCAGCAAGGCCTATCTTTACTAAATACCAAAAGGTCTCTAATAGTGAGAAAAGCTGTCCTCAAATTTAAGATCCTGGTGGGTAAGTGGGAAAATCTACTCATCTTATGGCCACCCAAGACAAGCAATGTAGATTTATTCCCTTCCTTATTAAACTTGTCACCTACCCAACTGGAGTCATCTGCCTCTTCTCTGAGTCTCTCCCTACCCTCTGTGTGTGGGAGCCAATTTTAGATTACACCCAGGAAACTCCCAAGGAGGTTGTGAACCAAAATATGCGGTTGTGTCCCTTCCCTCCGACTGCTCCATGACAACCTGTACTTCTTCCATAATACTGTCCTATTCTACGTTGTGTTGCAATTATGTGTGCCTTTACCTAATTTTCCTTTATAGATAGCAAGCTACTTAAAGACAAGGAATTTGTCTTATTCATCTTTGTAGAAACCTTGCTCCATTTACCTTGCAAATATTGTCCATCAGGAACTGAGTTGGGGTGTTGATATAATCTGACAAGTGTGGGATGTAGAGGAATGGTGGGAAGCATTGTGCATATGAGTAGAGAGGTTCCGTATCAACCAGGAACACCTTTGTCTGCAAGTAACAGAAAAGATGAGCAATCATAAATTGAACAAAGAAGAATTTATTTTTCTCATATAACCAAAATAAGGCAACTACCAGCGATTGGTTAGCTACTCAGCTACACGAAAAAGTCAAAACCCCTGCTATATTTTTGTTCAATATCCTTCACAGATTGGCTTTTGCCCCCATGGCTATCTCCCCGTGGGTACAAGGTAGCTTTTGCATATCCAGAAAACTTGTTGATTTCAAAGAAAGAAGAAAGGGGGAATGGTCAAGGGCCAAGCCAACTGTGCCTGTCATCTTTTATAGGGAAATAAAAAAGTCCCTGGCTCATCAGCATCCTCTACCTACATCTCATTGGTCAAAACTGGATTGCATGGCTAGAAACAAGGGAAGCTGAGAAATACAGGAATGTGATTAAAATTTTTGGCATGGGCCTAGATATATGCACTTTGCCACCATAACAAACTCCAGACTCTCACTGAAAAGAAAGAAAAGAGGAATGCCTCTTGGAATAATAAACAGTCTCAGGGGTAACCTGTGCCCCAAGATAAGATCACAGGTACAAAAGTTAAACTGGGCATCTTAAACCCAAAGTCTATGAGTGAGTAAATGAGCAAAACATTAAGGTGATTTTTGTACAGGTCTATATTACATACCTATGAATCCCTAGGATATTTTCACTTCTAAAAGGAAATATGCTTTCTACCATTGTTCCTGGATCATATGGCATCTTGGTCTGCCACATTCTTTTGACACAGATGAGGTCACAGGACATATTTTAATATTCTATTAATTCTACCATCAGAGATCCAACCATCACAGGGATGGATGGATGACAGCTGACATTCAATCTCAGTGTCTGGAGGAAATAAAAGGGTGAGAGGGAAATGGACAATGGGGAGCTAGCTCTGTCCCAGATGAGCAGCCACTATTCAGTTCTACTCAGTGATAGCTACTATGGTGGTATGCTGTCAGGTTTTTCAAGAGAAATGTGGGTTTGCATGTGAAATATCCTGATCAAATATTAATAATGAATATAGGAAGTTTCAAATATAATGAAGGCTGCATGTTTTGTCCCCTCTGAGAGAAACTTCCAAGAATGAGAGCTCTCACTGAAGGCCAAGGTCAGCCACCCCCCAGATCCACTGCAGATCCCAGCATTTCCCATAGGCACATTCCTTTCCCACCTCCCAATATCTAGATGTTTCCATCAACTTTGACAAACCAAACCATTTTAAATGAGGACACTTTTTATTCTAAAGCTGGAGTTTATTTTTAAGAGCCACTTCTATTACTGTTGGAAAGTTCTTTTCAGTTTTTTACTAATGTTAAACTATGTACCTTTAACCTTTAGTAAGAATTTATAAAATTTTATAGCATCAGGTTTAAAAAACAAAACCAGGTATTTCTGGCCATTATAAAGAGCAAATATTGATGCACTTCATGGTGAGATGACTGCTTTTGTTGAGTCTTTCATTTATTTGTTTTCATTTAGAAAGTGCTGTTTGCTTTAGAAGTAAGACCAATGGTCTGTTTCCAGCTCAAGAAAATGCTGGACTTCTTTGTCAAATTTTCCAAACTAAAACTTTAATAAATAAAACTCTGGCCTGTCATCAAGTATTTTGATTTTTCTTTTCTCTTCTATTGTTTCCAGTTTTCTCATTTCACTCTGGCCCTAGGCCTTTCAGTTCAGTTCAGTTCAGTCGCTCAGTCATGTCCAACTCTTTGCAACCCCATGAATCGCAGCATGCCTAAAACAATAAAGTAACTAAAGGTAAAATACATTTTTTCAACACATGGTTCTTCCAACTATACATAACATCCATCAGCATAAAGTTAACTTCAGGGACTCTCCCCATATATGTATTTGTAGTTTATGCAGTTCTTTAAATGATCTGTAAATGATCAGAAGTCAGTTTTTTAAATGATCCTCATTTTTCTTTCCTACTTATAAGCACAATATACACCACCTTCTCATGTTTATCTAATAGCTATTGCTTCTTGACTTTCTTAATTTTACCATCACAGTGATTAGGTTCACTATGGCAAAAGGCATTAATTTTCCTTAAACATGAAACAGGTATGAACTGAAATTTGCCAAATATCTTTATTTACAAATTATGTTATTTGTAGCTCTAAAAAACATTTGTCATCACTTATGTGGGCTTCCCAGATAGCTCAGTGGGTATAGAATCCACTTGCAATGCAGGAGACACGGGTTCAGTCCCTGGGGTCAGGAAGATCCTCTGGAGGAAGGCATGGCAGCACACTCCGGTATTCTTGCCTGGAGAATCTTATGGACAAAGGAGCCTGGCAGGCTACACGGGGTCACAAAGAGTCAGACACAACTGAAGAAACTGGGCATGTATGCATAATAAAAGTATGTAATCAGGCTAATTTAAAGAAAAATGAGCAGAAGTCAAAAATCTTTTAGAATTGGAATAAGATAATTATTATCCCAGAGCATAAAGTCTGGCTTGAAGTTTTCTGGCATGCAAAGGAAAAGAAAACCAGAAAATGATCCAAAACTCCGATCACATAATCAAATAAAGTACATGAGTTCTTCCTTCAATAAGCAAATCCACTTAATAAATATTTGTGGAAGACTTACAATGCCTCAGACACCATGCTTGCTGAGTAGATAAAAGATAGATGATATAAAAATGACTTGAAGAGCCCACCATCCAGTAGGGTAGACAGACATAATGATGACAATGGAATTAATTAAATTTAGCTATTGAAATATGTACAGGATGTTACAGGAGCACTTTCTGGAATCAGGATGTTCCTTCTCCTGAAGGAGAAGCAGGTGACTGTGTAGGACTGAATCTACAGTCATGGACTGGATACCCAAACTAGAGGACAACCTACACAAAGAATATGTGGGATTTCAAGTGAGAAAACCAATGCAGTTTGTATTCAATAAACACAATCAATTTAGGTAAAATTTTAATTGTTTTCCTCTTTGTACTTGCCAGCATTGCAGGAGATCTGGGTTCAATCCCTGGGTCAGGAAGATCCCCTGCAGAAGGAAATGGCAACCCACTCCAATATTCTTGTCTGGAAAATCCCGTGGACAGAGGAGCCTGGTAGGCTACAGTCCATGGGGTCACAAAAAGTTGGACACAACTGAGAGACTTCACTTCACTTGTGTTTGTGGTGTCTCAAGTTCAAAATCCATTCAATTCAAAATGACTGGATGTGTACCTAGAAAAATAAAAACATGTTCTGGGCTATATAAAATATATTTAAAACACGGGCCATGCAGCTTTATTCAAGAGCAGTTCGCACAACCTGCAGTTTTTAGACTGCACATCATTAACTAACATTTGGATCAATTCGACCTAGAGGGAATTTGAACAGTAAGGGCTCAGCCACGTCCAGCAGGGCCCCTTCATGGATGGTGTGCCTGTGCATGCAGGCACAGCGTCTTCCACAATGTGATGGTTAATCTTACATCAATTAACTGGCCACAGGTGCCCAGATTAAACATTATTTCTAGATGTGTCTTTGAAGGTATTTCCAGATGAGATAAGCATTTGAATCAGTGGACTCAGTAGAGTAGATTGCTCTCCTCAACGTAGGTGGGCATCATCCAGTCCACTGAAGGTCTGAATAGAACAAAATGTGGAAGAAAGAAAAATGTGCCCATTTTTTCCCTACCTCACTACTTGAGCTGGGACACCTCATCTCATCTTCTCCGGTCCTCAGACTGGGATTTATACCATCAGCTTCCCTGGTTCTCAGAACTTCCTTTGAATTTTGACTTAATTACTCCACTGGCTTTCCTGGGTTTCCAGGTTACAGACAACAGATTATGGGACCTCTCAGTCTCCATCACTGTGTGAACCAATTCTTATAGATAGATATAGATACAGACATAGACACAGATATATAGATATATAGAGAGATATATAAACATATAGAGTTATGTCTATGCCTACCTGCCTGCTAGTTCGCTTCAGTCATGTTCAACTCTATGACACCCTATGGACTGTAGCCCAACAGGCTCCTCTGTCCATGGGATTCCCCAGGCAAGAATACTGGAGTGGGTTGCCATGCCCTTCTCCAGGGAATCTTCCCGACCCAAGGATGGAACCCTTGTCTCCGGGGGCCTCTGCATTGCAGATTCTTTACCACTGAGCCATCAGAGAAGCCCCAGCTATGTCTATATCTATATCTACCCTTTTAGAACTAACACCCCAAAAAGATGTCCTTTTCATTAAAGACACTGGAATGCAAAAGTAGGAAGTCAAGAAACACCTGGGGTAACAGGCAAATTTGGCCTTGGAATACGGAATGAAGCAGGGCAAAGACTAACAGAGTTTTGCCAAGAGAACACACTGGTCATAGCAAACACCTTGTTCCAACAACACAAGAGAAGACTCTACACATGGACATCATCATATGGTCAACACCAAAATCAGATTGATTATATTCTTTGTAGCCAAAGATGGAGAAGCTCTATACAGTCAGCAAAAACAAGACGAGAAGCTGACTGTGGCTCAGATCATGAACTCCTTATGGCCAGATTCAGACTTAAATTGAAGGAAGTAGGGAAAACCACTAGACCATTCAGGTATACAGTGGAAGTGAGAAATAGATTTAAGGGACTAGATCTGATAGACAGAGTGCCTGATGAACTATGGAATGAGGTTCGTGACATTGTACAGGAGACAGGGATCAAGACCATCCCCATGGAAAAGAAATGCAAAAAAGCAAAATGACTGTCTGGAAGGCCTTACAAATAGCTGTGAAAAGAAGAGAAGTGAAAAGCAAAGGAGAAAAGGAAAGATATAAGCATCTGAATGCAGAGTTCCAAAGAATAGCAAGAAGAGATAAGAAAGCCTTC
>SJYX01013690.1:25944-51907 GCA_006410675.1 Oreotragus oreotragus
GCTGAAACTCTAATACTTTGGCCACCTCATGTGAAGAGTTGACTCATTGGAAAAGACTGTGATGCTGGGAGGAATTGGGGGCAGGAGGAGAAGGGGACGACTGAGGATGAGATTGCTGGATGGCCTCACCAACTCGATGGATGTGAGTCTGAGTGAACTCTGGGAGTTGGTGATGGACAGGGAGGCCTGGCATGCTGCGATTCATGGGGTCGCTAAGATTCGGACACGACTGAGCGACTGAACTGAAGTGATATCTGTAAGAACTGGCTCACACAATGACGGAGACTGAGAAGTCCCGTAGATGTAGGTATGATAGATATAGATATGATAGATACCCTACTGGTTATATTTGTATCTATATATACAGATCTTCTACTGGCCTGTTTCTCTGGCAAACCCTGACTAATGCACTTAGGAAGGATGAATGTGAACACACAGAGGAAGCAGCAGCAATGGGAAGCAGAATTGCTCAACTCTGAAGGAAGACAAGATGACCAGGTGCATTGAACTGCTGTTAATTACAGATCACAGTGGGCAGCAGAGATGCTGAGAGTTCACAAAACAATGCTGAGCTGTGTTCCTATTGAGGGAGGGCTGCTGAACATTCCAGACTTGGATGTACTGGGGCCTGGAAGGACCCCCACTCTGGCAGGTTCACTACTGACCTTTGTAGTAGATGAAATGATGGTGCCCCTAATATATCCATATTGCTAATCCCCAGGCCCTGTGGATACATACCTTACATGGCAAAAGAGACTTTTCAGATGTGATTAAGTTAAGGATTTGAAATAAGGAGGCAATCCTGGATTATCCAGGTTGGCCAAATATAATCACAGTGGTCATTATAAGAGGGAGGCAGGAAGGGTCAGAGTCAGATAGAAGGAAATGTAATATCAGAAATAAGAGTTTGGAGTGATAAACTTTAAAGATGAGGAAGGAGCCACAAGCCAAGAAAGGCAAGGAAGGTGACCATAGAAACTATAAGAAGCAAGGAAATGGATTCTCCCCTCAGAGCGCCAGAGGAACCAGCCCTGCCAACACCTTGACTTTAGCCCACTGAAACTGATTTGGGACTTCTGACCTCCAGAACCGTACAAGATAGAGTTGTGTTCACTCAGTTGGTGGTAATTCATTACACCAGCAATAGGAAATTAATACAAACATCTTTGTCCTCTCTCCCCTTTGACACTGCAGACACCCTTCTGCCTTAAGTTCATTTAGGAACAGACGGGGCAGTGTGATGACAGTTTCTGCATGAGCATACGTGAGGAAGAACAAAACATCCATTCAGTGCCTGTGATAAGAGCTGAAGAGGAAATACAGAAAACTGAAAGTCACTGGTCCCCTGAGAGGGGCAAGAGCTGAGAGCAGAATGCCTAGTTTTAGAGGACTGATTCATGATCAGGAGTTGAGGAAATCAGTCAAGTCAGTGAGTACACTGCCTGTTATAAAAGGAAACCAATTTGTCTACCCATAAATTCTAGAAATAACAAAGCACTGGATTCTTAAATAAAGGGAAATTCATAACACAAGAGATAATGTCTTCAAGCCACAATTTTATAATGACATTCTTAAAACCTCATAAAGACCAGAGCATACTCTTCAATTATAGCCCAGGGAAAACAAGTTTTATGGGAGCAAGTCAAATCGAGTCAGAATATATTATTTTCAGTAATCCAACTTTTTTTTTAAATGTAGAGAGTTTAGACCACCTGAATGAGTTACCAAAGGTAAAGACTTGCCTGCAAGACAGGAGACCTGGGTTCAATCCCTGGGTTGGGAAGATTCCCTGGAGGAGGGCATGGCAACCCACTCCAGTATTCTTGCCTGGAGAATCCCCATGGACAAAGGAGCTTGGTGGCCTACAGTCCATGGGGTCGCACAGAGTCAGACACAACTGAGCAACTAAGCGCACACACACACACATTCAAGGGATATGGCTTCAAATCTTAAGAAAAGTTGGCTTTAAAAACCAGTTCATTAGCAGTCACTTCATTTTTTTTTTTTCCAACAGAAACTGAATAAGCTTCACCTATGTGGACAAGGCAATAGCACCCTACTCCAGTACTCTTGCCTGGAAAAATCCCATGGACGGAGGAGCCTGGTAGGCTGCAGTCCATGGGGTTGCAAAGAGTCGGACATGACTGAGCGACTTCCCTTTCACTTTTCACTTTCATGCATTGGAGAAGGAAATGGCAGCCCACTCCAGTATTCTTGCCTGGAGAATCCCAGGAACAGAGGAGCCTGGTGGGCTGCCATCTATGGGGTTGCACAGAGTTGGACACAACTGAAGCGACTTAGCAGCATGTGGACAAGACCTTCATCTGTTTATGTCTCTTAATTATAACAGGTAGATTTGAAAGTCTTCTCCCAGTGTGGGTAGCTGAGGGCACAAATTACAGAGAGTTCATTCCCAAACTTTACTACAGTTTCTGGTTTGTATTTTGTGAGGAAACTAAATATTCTGATGTATTTGTATGGATCAGAGAGTAATATTGCATGTTGTTCACTTATTTTTTAATGGAATATTAACAGACACACAGAGTAGACCACACCCACTCTGAAAAAAATCAATGAATACTCTAACCTGATTAGGTCTCCATCTTTAGCAATCATGAAATCCTAGGTGCTCCTCTTACAAGGCCCCAGTATCAAGGGTTATATGTGAGGTCGAGATTCAGATTTTTAACTCCTCACACTGACAATGCTTCAGTTCAGTTCAGTTCAGTCTCTCAGTCGTGTCCAACTCTTTGCAACCCCATGGATTGCAGCACACCAGGCCTCCCTGTCCATCACCAACTCCTGGAGTTCACTCAGACTCACGTCCATCGAGTCAGTGATGCCATCCAGCCATCTCATCCTCTGTCATCCCCTTCTCCTCCTGCCCCCAATCCCTCCCAGCATCAGAGTCTTTTCCAATGAGTCAACTCTTCACATGAGGTGGCCAAAGTATTGGAGTTTGAGCTTTAGCATCATTCTTCCAAAGAACACCCAGGACTGATCTCCTTTAGAATGGATGGGTTGAACCTCCTTGCAGACTCCTTGGGACTCTCAAGAGTCTTCTCCAACACCACAGTTCAAAAGCATCAATTCTTCGGCACTCAGCTTTCTTCACAGTCCAACTCTCATATCCATACATGACCACTGGAAAAACCATAGCCTTGACCAGATGGACCTTTGTTGGCAAAGTAATGTCTCTGCTTTTCAATATGCTATCTAGCTTGTTCTAATCCCATACCTCCTAGAATATGCACCTGGAATTAAGCCCACAAACTCAGAATTACAGAAAAATATTTATTCTCTTTCATTATTTTTGTCATTCTATTTTACTATCTTCATTCTTTTCACTTTTCACTATCTTCATTCTTTTAATTAAATTCTTTTAATTTCTGTTTGGGCTTCCATCCAGCTGGGCAAAGAGGAAACCCAGCCTCAGGCCATGGTCCCTCCCCTCTGGTCATGCTGGGTGTCAGAATCCGGGCAGTAGAAGGCAGTCAGGGAAAGACAGACTCAGAGACATCTAACATCAAAGTGGCGAAGTGAAGTGAAGTCGCTCAGTCGTGTCCGACTCTTTGTGACCCCATGGACTGTAGCCTACCAGGCTCCTCTGTCCATGAGATTTTCCAGGCAATAGTCCTGGAGTGGATTGCCATTTCCTTCTCCAGGGGATCTTCCCAACCCAGGGATCGAACCCGGGTCTCCCGCATTGTAGACAGACACTTTACCGTCTAAGCCACCAGTGGTGGCCCCTGGAATTTCAGAGGTTTCCTACTGCTGCCCTAACCTTGCTGGGGCCTGGGAGTCTCTGAGGAACTGTCTCAAGCAGCTTTCTTAACTCTAGAGTCTTGCCGCCTTCCCGGACCCTGCCCGGAAATTAAGCAAACTGTTAAGAAAAAAAAAAAAAAGAAGTTTCTGGCTTCAATACTCAGCTCTGATACCTACTAACTATGAGATCAGCAAATTATATAACATATGTCTCAATTTCTTCATTTGTAAACTGGGAATATAGTATCTAATTCAATAGGTTGTAAGAAGTAAATACATGTCATGCACTTAGAATTCTGGCATACCAGAATGCCACACATTTTGATGTTCTGGCTTCAATACTCAGCTCTGATACCTACTAACTATGAGATCAGCAAATTATATAACATATGTCTCAATTTCTTCATTTGTAAACTGGGAATATAGTATCTAATTCAATAGGTTGTAAGAAGTAAATACATGTCATGCACTTAGAATTCTGGCATACCAGAATGCCACACATTTTGATGCTCACTAAAATGTAAGCCACATGAGAGCAAGGATCTTTGTGCATTTGTTCACCGCCCTTAGACTAGTTCATGGTATATACAGAAGTTAAGGAATGAATGAATGTTGAAAGATTCTGAGCATTTCCTTCTTTGTCCCAGGACTTCAGAGTGCTCTGTTTTCCTTACTCTCCAGCCCTGGAAACTCCCTCTCCAGTCTCAGGGAAACCTCTGTTCATTTGGGTTTCTGGCCAATATGTTATTTCAGTACTTTCCAACCAACACCTTCCTCAGCTTTGCCCCCCAATGCCAGAAAGACATGTAGACTATGCTTGCTTTTCTCCTAACCATACTCCTTCACAGAAGCAAAGACAAGACTTCACTACCCTGCATCAATAGAAGGAAGACAAAGGAGGAAACACAGAAGAAACGCAATGATTAAAAATTTCAAAATAGTATCCCATCCCAAGAGCTTTAACTCTTTCTTTTTTAACCTTTTAGTTTCTCATGAATGAGTCCAAGGGTTGTGCAAAATCATAGGGTTTTTTCTTGTGATCATTACATGAAATGAACTCATGCCTGGTCACATCAGCTGAACGTAATCTGTCTGTGATTCATGGCCTAGTTAGCATGTTGCTTTGCTGGTCAGAACAGCTTCCTCCTGGTTCCCCTGGACAGGATGGGGCTGGTTCTTTGTAGCCAAGTCATTGGAGTCATATCACTGAGCAATTTGCCTTCTTTATTAAAAGCTCTATTGCTGTTAGATACACACAGAGCACACACCTAAGCATACCACATATACTTTCTTAACAGAGGTGGGGCAAGAACAACAATGCTTGTTTCCTGCCAAGTCAGTAATGCTCCTCTCCTCCACCCTTCGTTGACCTAGTTTGTCATCTTTAGCTCTAGGCAGAGCAGATAGTTACCAGCCTTCTATTTATTGGCCAAAGCTGTCTGGGTTTCTTTGCCAAAATATACACCCAGGAAGGCTTCCTGCCCATATCCAGTTACACTGGCTTTGCTACCAGTTGGAAGCCTCCCATCCTTCATCTTTCTGAAGAGCACTAAAATCGGGGCCCAAAGTTAACTTGACTTCTTCTAGGATGGCAGCACCAGAGCCAAAAATTGTTCACTAGCATTTAATGAGATAGTGAAACACTTGGTTTCCAAACAGACCTGAAGTTGTTTTAGGGTTTTGTTTTCAAGCCAGATGTACTTTCTGGTTCCTAGTTTATCCAGGTATGGCTGAGACTTAGATTTCAGTCTAACCAGTGCTGCCTAGAGCTGAAATGTGAGCAATCTTACTAAAGACACCTCTCCCTCAGCCTTTTTCCAGGGTTCACTACTATACCAAATTCATATGGTAATAACGATAAGGATTAGAAATGACATAATATGGAGGTAAGAGCCCTGGACTGAAATCCAAATATCAGATCCCAATCATGGCCTGGTTTCTATTAGCCCTTGGGAAAACCAGTGACTTGTTCTGGATTCATTCTTCCCATCTGTACATTGTGAGACATTTTTAAAAATATTTTCATATCCTACAGTTGTCCTTGCCTGCGGTAGCCCACTCACTGAAGCATTTACCCCTTTGGGAGGGCAGCTACCACCTAGAACAAAGGTCAGTATCTATGCCCAGAACTGCTTCTTATTAAAATTCTCATTTTAAAAATAGTAATCACTAATTTCAATACATTCAGCTTCCTTTATATAACAAAAACAAGCCTTGACCAACCCATTTTTATTTTCCCAGGATTTTCTCAGTTTTCCCTGAAAGTCCCATATCCCATGAATCCCTTCATTCCAAATCAGGAAAAGTGGTCACTCCACTTAGAGTTCCAGACCTACAATTTAGTTATGAACCACAGTGTAGAGATTATTGAAGAAAGAAGACACAGAGTGGTGAGAATGTGAGCTCCAGAAGGAGTCAGTGCTTCAGTCCTCTGAACAAACCACCCCGAAAGAGAGATTTAAAATGAGAGCAATCGTTTATTTCACTCGGGAATCTGAGCATGGAATGAATTTAGCTGGGTGTTTTCTGTTCAGGGCATCTCTTGAGGGTGCAGTCAAACGTTGACTGAAACTGACACCACCTTGAAGCCTTCTTAACTTGCATGTCAGCACCTGGGCTGGGCACACATGAATAGTTAACAGCTCACTGTCCTCTCCCTCTCTCTCTCTCTGCCTCCCTCTCTAGCACTTTCTGTCATATCCACATCATCTCCTTAGATGGCTGTCTTAGGGCAGCTGTACTCACATGGTGGCTGAAGGCTCCCAGAGCAAGTCCTAAGAGAAACTGGTGGAAATGGCATGGCCTTCTCCAATTTAGCCTTATGTCACACTGCATAACTTCTGCCATATTCTTTTCATTGAGCAAATGTCTACCCAGGTTCATGAGAAGTGACGTAGACTCCAACTCTTGATGGAAAGAGCATCAAGGAATTTGCAGACACCTTTTAAAACCACCATAAGGAAGAAGACACCTGCTCCTTCCAGCTCAGAGAACTTATTAGAAAAAGAAGAGAGGTAGAGGAAGCAAGATGTATCATGTGCTAGGGATCATTACCACCACACTTCTCCACACCATAAGATCTGAGAGGCTGGTATCAGGCAAGGCAAGAGTTAAGAATAAAACTAGAAGTAGAGAAGCCTCCGCCGCCTCCTATTCATAACTCTGGGAAGATGTCACCATATAGGGTACCAACAATAAATGATGCAACAAAGTGAAAACGGCAGCACAGCCCAGCCAGGCAGTGAAAGCATCAATTAACTGGAGCCTTCCTGTGGCACAGGAGAAATTGAGAGTTTCCTGTCTGCCTCATGAAGGATGTGAGAAGATGATGTTGCTGCTGGCAGAGAGGCCACAGAGCAAAATGATGCAGTCATCCTGAGGTACTTTAAACTGGGAATTGCAGAAGTCCTCAGACCTTAGGGAGAAGAAACTAGGACATCAGAGAAAATGGAAGAAAGGTGAGTCCGCAGGAAAGACCTCTGCACCAACTGAGCCCAGGGAATAGACTGAGATTTCTCCAGAGACAGGTAAGCAAAGTGCTCCCAACCTCATCACCTGACTGACTGGACAAGGGCAAGACAAGAGCTCTGGCTCCACCTGTCAAGATGGAGACAGGAGGAGCTAGAAGACAGCAGACAACTGGTGGGCATACCTGAGGCCTCTCTTCCCTGTCACCTTGCAAAGACAATGGAGTCATCTGAAAGTGATGAATATACCACAAATTGGCAGCTTTAAATTTCTGGTCCCTTCTTTCAGTCTCAACTCCCATTCAGGTGGCAGCTGTGAGAAAAATCAGGTCAGCTCTAGAGAGAGAGAAAGCAAGATTTCTTTTTGCACATCTAAGTTACAGTGTCAAACTTGTCCCTGAGCAATATGAAAAACAGAAACCACTCTTTGGATTACCTTACTCCCAACCCTGCAGTCACAATAACTCCTGTTGCTTACCTCTGGCTTGCCAACCCATTTGCTTCCTTTGTGCTCATGCACTCTGCTTCCCTCTATCTGGAATGTTCTCTCTGCTGGCTCTACATACCTTTCATATCTTACCTTAAATGTCAAATTCTACATAACTAATCAGAACCAAATATGTAGCACAGGGAACCCTGCTCAATGCTAAATGGTGATCTAAATGGGAAGGAAATCCAAGAAAGAAGGGATACATATATATATGGCTGATTCACTTTGCTGTACAGCAGAAACTAACACAATGTTATAAAGCAACTATACTCCAATAAAAAATAAAACAATAAAATATAATAGCTGACATTTCCTTTAGTAAAAAAATAAAAATAAATGCCAACTTTTGAGTGAGGCCTTCATACTGCTCTACCAAAATGGATCTACTCCTATTTTTCCCCATCTCAATAGCTTTTTTTTTTTAAATAAATTATTCTTCACCCATCTACACTGTTCCCAACCTACAACTCTCCAGACTTGCCCATCTTAGGAAATGGTCCTACCCTATTGCTTAAGCCAAAAACCTTCATTCTGAGTCCTTCTCCTTTGGCCTCAAACCCACATCCAAAGGAATTGCAGTCCTAACAGTTCTGTCTCCAAACATACATTCTGAGTCCACTCAGTTCTTACACTCGCCTCTGCCACCACCTTCGAGTTAGGCCAGAGCCTTCTTGCCAGGCCTGACTATGGTGCTAGCCTCCCTGTCTCTGCTCTTGCCTCTCTACCATTCCATGTCAGACTCAAAAAAATACTTTAAAAAGATAAATAAGCTACTGCAACTCCTGTGATTTAAACCTTCAATGGCCTCAAAGTCTCCCCCTAGGCCCATGAGGCCTGCAGGGTCCAGCCCTCAAGCTCTTCACCCAACGGCGCATCTCCTTCCTGGGGCCCTCGTCTGCTCTGGATTCTTTAAAGCTGCATTCCTGCCTCAAGGTCTCAGCAATTTCTCTACCCGCTGACAATCTCCCTTAGTGTCTTAACACAGATGGCTTCTTCTCATCATTCAAGTCTCAGCTTCAATGTTGTCTCCTGGAAAAGGCCTTCCCTGGGCTCCTCTGCCCCCATCAGGGAGTTCCTCTCCTTGTACTTCCTTTCTTTACAACACTTAACACTGTGATGAAATAGGCATTTGATTTGTTTACTTCTTAAATTATCTAAATTAGCCCTCCTTCACAAACACGCTTAGGTAAGCTCCCTGGTGCAGGTCTCTATATCCCCAACACCCAGAGCAATAAGTATCTCATTGCTGCTCAGAAGGCAGTGAATGAACAAACAAAGGAATGAATGAACAGCTTGAAAACCAGTTATTCTTTGAAGAAGAAAAAGCATTTTCTTTGGGTCTGTTTCATCATCTGTGAAATAAATTTAAAGGGTTCTTTCAGTCTTTCCTAAAGGACAAAGTCGTGTCTGCCAAAATAGAGTAAAATTTTACTAGGTTAACAATACATTTAACACTTGCCAATAAGATAAGGTAAGCCTGAATAAAATGTAAGTCCCTCATTTCAATAAATGATGAAATACGTTGCCTGTGCTCCAGATGTGTTTATATCTGGCTTTTAGCTTTCCTCTAGAATTTGGCTCCTCTGGGCTGGAGCTCAAATTTAAGTAAACACACACACACCAAAAAAAAAAAAACAACAACAACAACCAGAATCAAAACTCTGTTAATTGCAAATGGTTTGTTGTATCCCTACCTGGGGCAGCATTTTTTATTGTCTGCAGTACTTGGTTTTCAATTTTGATTTATTTCTCAAGTTCTCCCTGATTTAAAAAAGAAAAGGAAACTAAGAGGGTGGAAGAAATACTCTTTTATTTTTGCAGGGTTCCCAGCTACATGGCTGCAGGTT
The DNA here is from genome assembly GCA_006410675.1 of Oreotragus oreotragus. NCBI lineage: Eukaryota > Metazoa > Chordata > Mammalia > Artiodactyla > Bovidae > Oreotragus > Oreotragus oreotragus. Next base: position 35,514 of record SJYX01013690.1, read on the forward strand.
GCTACCTCTAGGCAAATGGCAATAGAACCCAGGACTCAAAGTTCTCTCTCAAAGTATTTCTCTTTGAAGAACTACAAAGTGACTCTAAATGCTCTTTGAACTTTAAAAAAAAAAAAAAAGAAAAAAGCACATTTCAAGCTAGTCCCCATGGTGAGTTTTTACCGCATATAAAACATATCTAGCTCATAGGCTAAAGGCATGAAAGAGTAAGTATGGAAAAAAAGTAGAAGTTTGAATAAGAAAATACTAACCAAAAAATAAATAAATAAATCTAGGAAATACATTTAAAAAACTTCCTAACTCTCTTCTCTACCTTCAGAATCAGATCCATCCTTTAAGGTACACTTCAGAAATCACCTCCTCGAATAAATTTCCCTCGGCTTCTTAGGCCCTTTAAAATTTCCTTCCTCTCAATTCCTGCCACACTTGGCTTATAATTATTCAATTGATTTGACTCAGATTACAGATGGCCGTTTACATGCCCACCTCCCAGTAGACAATGTGCCACTCACTGAACCATCTTCCCCTCTGCCTGTAGGCTCCCAGCAGGCGAGGACTCCCTCTGACTCGCCTAAAATGTTCAGCAAGTCCTAAAAGTCACACTTTTGTTATGTTCAAAATCATTATTGCCTTAATTCAAGTTATTAATAAAATACAGATACTTCTAAAAATTTTATAAGCACTTTTAGTCACTACCTAGGGCTTTTTTTAACTTTCTATTTTAAAACATTTATAATACCCTTCATCTAGCTTCCCCCAATGGTGACATCTTGAATACAGTATCAAAACAGGAAACTGACATTGGTACAATATATTTAACTAGACTACAGACCATGTTAGATGTTCATCAGTTTTCACATGCACACATTTGTGTGTGTGTTTCTATGTAATATAAGCATATGCAATTCCATGTATGTACAGTTATATAGCCAAAATTAAGACACAGACTGTTCCATCATCACAAAGGATCCCTCTCATACTCAGTTCATATTCATTTCCCCTCCCAACATCTATCCCTGCCTCTTGGTAGCCACTAGTTTGTTTTCCAACTGTAGTTTTATCATTTTGAAAATGTTATATAAATGGAATTATAAAGTATACATAAAATATTTAAAGGTTTTAAAGTATAAAACCTCTTGATACTGACTTTTTTTTTACGGAGCACAATGCCCTCAAGAGCCATCCAGGTGGTTGTATGCATCAATTGTTCATTACTTTTTATTGCTGAATAGTATTCTACAGTGGGCTTTCTGATGGCTCAGACGGTAAAGAATCCGCCTGCAATACAGGAGACCCAAGTTAGCTCTCTGGGTCAGGAAGATCCCCTGGAGAGGAGAATTGCTACCTGCTACAGCATTCTTGCCTGGAGAATTCCACGGACAGTGGAGCCTGACGGGCTACAGTCCATTGGTTCGCAAAGTTGGACATGACTGAGCAACTAACACACAAACAACAGGATTCCACGGTACGAATATATCAGACTATTGACTGTTTCCCGTTTGGTGTTATTACAAATAAAGCTCCTATAAACATTCATGTATAGAAGTTTGCGTGAACATAAGTTTTTATTTTTAATCTGGGATAAATGCCCAAGAGTGCAATTGCTGCATCATTATTGTAACTGCATGTTTAATTTTACAAAAAACTGCCAAATTATCTTTTCAGAGCAGCTATGCCCTTCCCACCACTGACATATGAGGAATCCAGTTTCTTGGCTTTCTCTCTAGCACTTGGTATTATCACTATATTTAGCTTATCTTATATGTAGGTAGTGATATTTTGCAGTTTTAATTTGCATTTTCTTAGCAGCTAATGATATTAAACATATTCATAAGCTTATTTTCTATCAGTATCCTCTTTTTCATGAAATATCTTAGAGTGTTTTGCCCATTTTCTAATTAGATTGTTTGAAGTTTTTCTTTTTTTTTAATTGTTGAGTATGAGAACTTTTTGTATATCTAGACACAAAACCTTTGTCAATCATGTGGTTTAAAAATGTTTTCCTTCAGCCTGCTTTCATGCCCTTACCAGTGTCTTTTGCAGCACAACATTTTTGTTTTGTTTATATTTATTTTTTATTGAATATATAGTTGTTTCCAACATTGTGTTAGTTTCAAGTATACAGCAAAGTGATTCAGTTTCATATATATATATGAAAAATATACATATTATTTTTCAGATTCTTTTCTATTATAGATTTTATAAGATATTGAATATAGTTCCCTGTGCTATACAGTAGATCCCTGTTATTTAACTATTCTATATATATATATATATATATGTGTGTGTGTGTGTGTGTGTGTGTGTGTGTATCTGTTCATCCAAAACTCCTAATTTATCCCTCTCCCATTTCCCCCTTAGGTAACCATAAGTGTGTTTTCTGTCTGTGAGTCTATATTTTGTAAATAAGTTCATCTGCATCATTTTTTTAGATTCCACATGTACGTGAAATCATATTTGTGTTTTTCTGTTTGACTTAGTATGATAATCTCTAGGTCCATCTCTGTTGCTGCCAATGGCAATATTTCATTCTTTTTTATAGCTGAGTAATATTCCATTATATATATGTACCACATATTCGTTATCCATTCATCCACTGATGGACACTTAGGTTGCTTCCATGTCTTGGATTCTATAAATAGTGCTTACTACACAAAAGTTTTTAATTTTGATGCTGTCCAATTTATCAGTTTTTGCTTATATGAATAGTGCTTTTCATGTCATTTCTAAGAACAGCTCTCTTAACCCTAGGTCTAAAAGATTTTCTATGCTTTTAAAACTGTTTACAGTTTTACATTTGACATTTATATCTATGATTCACTTTGAATTATGGGCTTCCCTTGTGGCTCAACTGGTAAAGAATCTGCCTGCAATGTGGGAGACCTGAGTTCGATCCCTGGGTTGGGAAGACCCCCTAGAGAAGGGAAAGGTGACCCACTCCAGTATTCTGGCTTGGAGAATTCCAGGGACCATACAGTCCATGGGGTCACAAAGAGTCAGACATGACTGAGTGACTTTCACTTTCAAGGTGTGGGGGGTAGGTCATGGTTTATTTTGCCTATGGATGCCCAATTACTCCAGCACAGTTCATTGAAAAGAATCTTTCTTCTACTGAATTACTTTGACTCTTAGCCAAAAATAAATTTGCAGTATATACTTAAAAGAGTTGAAAACATGTACTCAAACAAATACAGGTACACATGTATTCACAAAAGAACTATTCACAATAGCCAAAAGGTGGAAACAGTCCAAATGTCCATTGATTAATGAATGGACAGACAAAATAAGGAATATTATTTAGCCATAAAAAGAATGAAGCACTGATATATGCTACAAAGTGAATGAACCTCTAAACATTTTATAAATGAAAGAAGGCAGACACAAGAGGTCACATATTGTGTGATTCTATTTATATGAAATATCCTAGAAAGGTATATTCCTAGAGAGGGAATGCAGACCCAGGAGCAGGGGAGAGGGGGAAATTGGGAGGAACTGCTTAACAGGTACAAGATTTTCTCTGGAGGTGACAAAAATGTTTTGGACCTAGAGATAGTGGTTGCACAACATTGTGAATGCACTAAACGTCACTTTAAAATGGTTAATTTTATGTTATAGTAATTTGACCTCAATTGAAAAATAAAGCAGTTGAACAGATTTGTGTGGGTCTGTTTAATATATCACCCAGCCTTGATTACTGTTACTCCAAGTATATAGTTAATATCATACTTTTCATATATAGAGCCAACTATAGGTGATCTATATAAACACATGCACTCTCCTCACCAAACTTTTTCTCTCTCTATGCTGGGGCTTTTCTCTCAGAGTCACCAATCCCTTTATCTAAAATACATTCACAGGCCCACTATTATTAATCTCCCTATTAAATGCTGGTAGAAGTTGGCTTTGCTGACACAAATTGACATAGGGTCTAAAGAAACTGGAGATTCAGTTAAAGTTAATTCATATTATCACTTTAATTTTCTGCTTACCCACCTTATTGCTTAAAATATTCTCCTCCAAGTATTAAGTATAATATTTGTATGTATTATTCAAAATTGTATACATGATGAAAGTGAGGAAAGGAGAGTTTTTACCTTCCTATTATTCTCTAAAGTTAGAGTATGAATAACTAGCTTATCAAGATACTTAGACTTTTAGAATTTTATTTAATTCTGGGTTTCACACTAGTGAGAAATCTCCTGGCAGGCATTTCAAAAATACCCATAAACTGTCACCAGGAGCTGTACTGGAATTAGACCATCTTCATGGAGCCATGGGACACCCCAACCTCCCACTCACAGAAGGCTGAACCTATAACCGGTTTCTTCACCAGCCAGGCAGGAGGCTAATTGGGCTGTACAATTCCATCTCATGCCTGTGGTGACAAACTGAAGAGCTCGATTATCTTACCAAACCTACAATTTGCTGACTTTGTGGATCTGATGTGAAGATTGATTTTTGCTGCCTTATCCTTCTTGATCTTACAGTGAGATGATAAAGAGAATCAGCTCATGTCAAATTCCTGCTTAAAATCTTCCACTGATCTCAGAATAAAGTCCACCACCCCAGCATGTCACACAAGCTCCTAGGCTCTCCAGCCCTCTCTGGTCCCTTCTCCAACTGTCTGCCAGTCTTATATCACAATATTTCACTTCTAACTCTTTGCCATAACCTCACTTGGCCCAGGGCCTTTGCATATGCTGTCACCCTTCAAGCTTGGCTCAGGATAAATCCTACCTGAGAAGTTCTCTGTGACTTGTCATAGTCATTTAGGGGTCTCACTGAATTACTCTCTTCTACAGTAAATCTTACCTGTGTTGTCAGTTCCTTATTGACTTGTCTTTCTCCCTCATGAGACTAAAGACAGATTGTGCCAGGAATATAGCAGAAGCTCAACAAATGTTTCCTAAATAAACACACTTATTAATTCATATAAGAGATACTTCTTGAACACCTGTAAAGTGCCAGATACTGTTTTCTACATGGCGATATAGTACTTTGGGCTTCCCAGGTGACTCATCAATAAAGAATCCTCCTGAAATCCAGGAGATTAATATTCGATGCCTAAGTGAGGAAACCTCCCTGGAGAAGGAAGTGGCAACCTAATCTAGTATTTTTGCTTGGAGTCCCATGGGCAGAAGAACCTGCTGGTTTCAGTCCATGGGGTCGCAAGAGTTGGACACAACTTAGCAACTAAACCACCACCATCAGATAGCAGTTTGCAAGGCAGACAAAAGTCCCTTCCTTCTTGGACTTTACAGTAAAATTAAGGAAGGAGACAATAAATAAGTATTTGATAAAATTTTAGGTGGTGATAAGGTGTATGAGAAACATCAAAGCAGAGTGAATGGGTGAATGAATGAATGAAGAATTTGGAGTTAGAAATCAGGCCATTCAGACTACTGCCATAGAAGTCAATTGTATTGCTATAAATTCAAACTTGAAATTGCATGGATTTATTTTTCATTTGTACACATTTTACAAATACGTATAGATTGTCTTCTAGATGCCTAGGTCTAGGATACAGCCTAACCATTGCTCTAGGTCTAGAATACAGCAGGACACAGTAATTTTTATTTCTGTCCTTATAGAGCTTACATGTGAGTGTTAATAAGCAAATATATAATACTATCAGAGGCTGGTAAGTGCTTTGAGGAAATAAAGCAAATTAAAAGGCAAACGGGGCTTCCCTCGTGGTCCAGTGGTTAAGAATCCACCTGCCAATGCAGGGGACACAGGTTTGATCCCTGGCCTGGGAAGATGCCACATGCCACGGGGCAACTAAGCCCATATGCCACAACTACTGAAGTCTGTGCACCCTAGAACCCATGCTCCACAAAGAAAGTTTTGAGTGTATATGGTGGGTCGGGGTGAGTAATTGATATTTGAAATTATCGAGGAAGAATTCACAAAGAAAGCAGCATCACTGTAGAGAACTGAAGGAGGTGAGGGAGTGAACCAAGTGGATAATCGCAAGATGAGCACTGCAGATAGAAAGTGCAAAGGCCCTGAGGCAGGGATAAGGCCTCAAAACCTGAAACCTGCTCCTAATATACAGTAGAACTGTACATTACAGCTGAGAGTACACTAGACTGAGAGCCAAAGAGACCTAGGTAAGAGACCCAGGGGCTCCACTCACTGGTTGTATGGCTTTAACCAAATTTTTAATCTCGGGTCTCCAATTCTTCATTTGTACAGTTAATGCCTATCTGAAAGTGCGGTCATGCTACTCCAGTAGAATGATGGGCTAAATTGACATAAGACAGATTAACAGGAGAAAAACAAATTTAATTTTGTAAGTACAAGAGCCCAATAAAAAATAAGACTCAAAGAAGTGACCAAAGCAGGCAGCTTTCATACCTGCCCGACAAGAAACCAGTAGTAAATTAGTAAAGAAGTAACAAGGCTTGATTACATGTCCTTCTTAGCCCTAAATTCTCTCCCTGTCTCTGGTGATAAGGATGCCTTCTAGCTTCCTGGTACAGGGAGGGTCCCTTTCACATGGGAGATGTCTTGCTTTCAGGGGTACAAAGGAAGGTCAGAGTGTTTTTGCACCAAATGTTTCTTTGGTAACTTTAATTCAAAGTAATCAACACATCAAAATGGCATATTTGGGGGTAGCATATTTTGCATGTGCTAAGTCATTTCAGTGTGTCCACTCTCAGGCTCCTCTGTCCATGGAATTCTCCAGCATATTCTACTTTCCTTCAATTCTGCTTTTTCAAAGTTTATGTAAGGCAGCAAGTCAGTTCAGTTGCTCAGTCGTGTCTGACTCTTTCCGACCCCATGGATTGTAGCACACCTGGCTTCCCTGTCCATCACCAACTCCTGGAGCCTACTCAAACTCATGTCCATTGCATCAGAGATGCCATCCAAGCATCTTATCCACTGGCATCCCCTTCTCCTACCTTCAATCTTTCCCAGCATGAGGGTCTTTTCCAATGAGTCAGTTCTTTGCATCAGATGGCCAAAATGTTGGAGTTTCAGCTTCAGCATCAGTCCTTCCAATACATTTTCAGGACTGATTTCCTTTAGGATTGACTGTCAGGCAAGTGGTTGATAGGTGCTTTTTTTTTTTTTTTTTAACAATCAATACTTACCTGTCCTGTGCTCCATTACCTCAGAGCCAGTCTGATAAATTGTGATAATGTGGTAGAGGAGTGCAGTGTGGTGTGGAAAGCTGCCTCTGCCACAGAAAATTGTTCTCTTATGCAGAGGCCTCCTGAAACCAATGACTTAAGTCCAAGGTTCATCAAAAGGCCTGCAGAGCAGACAGTTTGAAAGGAAGTAAGCTTTCGATTTCTCAGATCACATCCAGTAAGAACAGGGGGTTTTAATTAATATTTACTTAGATGCCAGACATTGTACTAGTGTTTCTCACAGTCTCATTTAAACCCCCAACAGTCCTATAAGTTAGGTACTAGCATTCTCATTTTATGTTTGAAGAAACTAAGGTACAGTCAGTTCAGTTGCTCACCTGTGTTCAACTCTTTGCAACCCCATGGACTGCAACACACCAGGCCTCCCTGTCCATCACCAACTCCTGGAGTCCACCCAAACCCATGTCATTTGAGTCAGTGATGCCATCCAACCATCTCAGCCTCTGTGGTCCCCTTCTCCTCCTGCATTCAATTTTTCCCAGCATCAGGGTCTTTTCAAATGAGTCAGTTCTTTGCATCAGTGGCCGAAGTATCGAAGCTTCAGCTTCACCATCAGTCCTTCCAATGAATATTCAGGACTGATTTCCTTTAGGATGGACTGGTTTGATCTCCTTGAAGTCCAAGGGACTCTCAAGAGTCTCCTCCAACATCACAGTTCAAAAGCATCAATTCTTTGGTGCTCAGCATTCTTTATAGTCCAATTCTCACATCTGTGGCTCAGCTGGTAAAGAATTCGCCTGCAAAGGAAGAGACCTGGGTTTGATCCCTGGGTTGGGAAGATCCCCTGGAGAAGGGAAAGGCTACCCACTCCAGTATTCTGGCCTGGAGAATTCCATGAACTATATAGTCCATGGGGTCGCAAAGAGTCGGACACAACTGAGCAACTTTCACATCCATACATGACTACTAGAAAAACCATAGCTTTGACTAGACAGACCTTCAATGGCAAAGTAATGTCTCTGCTTTTTAATATGCTGTCTGGGTTTGTCATAGCTTTTCTTCCAAGGAGCAAGGATCTTTTAATCTCATGACTGCAGTCATCATCTGCAGAGATCTTGGAGTCCAAGAAAATAAAGTCTGTCACTGTTTCTATTGTTTTCCCATCTACTTGCCATGAAATAATGGGACTGGATGCCATGATCTTCATTTTTTGAATGCTGAATTTTAAGCCAACTTTTTCACTCTCTTCTTTCATCACAGATGACACCACCATTCTGGCAGAAAGTGAAGAAGAACTAACGAGCCTCTTGATGAAAGTGAAAGAGGAGAGTGAAAAAAAAAAAAAGGTACAGAGAAGTGAAATAATTTCCTCAAGGGCACACAACTAACAAGAGATGGAGCGAGGATCCAAATGTAAATAATGACTCCAGAGTCCACAATGACTGCAACACTTGCCCACCCATTTTAATGAAAGACAGAAAAAAAATCAATCCTATATATCTCCTCATCCTAGTGGTGAGGAGTTAGGCAGCAGAGGATCCAATAGAAAATTTCTGGATGAGGTCTGTAGGAACCCTCTGGGTCTGGCACTTAACTAGCTTTTGTAATTTTGGGCAAGTCATAACCCCTCCAAGTCTTGACTTTCTTACTCATTAAGGAAATAGTATTCCTGGACTTTCAAGCCTCCCAGGATGGCTATAAAGATCAAAGGAGACGAAACACAACAAAGTACTGTGGAAACTACCCAGTGCCATACAAGTAAAAGATATTAGCCATAATGCTTTTAGCGTGGAACTCTCAGAATGTTAAACTGACATCAGATTGCTTTGAGAAGCTCCCCCAAGAGTCATTCTCAAGGAGTATATCATATGGCCCCACAGAAATTTTATCCAGCTGTGGCCTGACAATAGTGATGTGCTATTTGGAACAAAGCTCCTGATTTGCCCCAAATTGCAATGCTCTATGCAGTAACACCTACCCAGGACTAAAGGACAGAGGCAAGCTGAATAATGGCATTCATGCAACCCAAATCCCGACCTGGAAGGCCATTTAGAGTACTTACTGAGATTCAAGCAGTAAGGTCTTTCTTGATTCACACAGCAGAACATAAGAGGCAAACAATAATGTTGCCCACCACATGCTAGGCCCTGCCAGTGCTAGGCCCTTTAAAAACATCTTCTCTAAGCCTCACAGCATACCTGCTATTCTCCACATTTTACAGTTAAGAAAGCTGAGATTTCAGAGAGGTTAAGGGGCTTGCATTCCAGGCAGCTAAAGGGGAAAATTATGGTGACATAATTTTTTTCCTCCATTTCAGTTCCAGTTAAGTTATTTAATTATTTTTTAGTTCAGTTCCTCAAAAATGAAGATAAATCAGATTAATTTATGTGTTTCTCTTGACATGTTAGGTGAGTAAAACTGACATTTATTCAAAATATTTTATTATAACATAAAACAGTATTTTGAGACCAACATTTGACTGCCAGACTCTTATGAAAATCATGTAAATAGAAAATAATTTTTTCTAATTTCTCTCAAATAACAGGGAAAGCTTTTTCATTTTTAATTGAGAGAAATGAAAGGAATATTTACAAGTATGATCCATCCTTAATGTCAGTAATATATAAACTCATGTAATTCTACAAGTTTGTTTAACAAATAAACAAATACCCTCCCAAATGAACAGACAGTTCACAAAGGAAGAAATATAAAATTTTTACCAAACATATGGAAGCTCACTAATAATGAAGTATATTCAAAGTAAAACAACGATACCTCACATCTTATATGCTGAATATTTAAAAATTTTTAATATTGGTAAATGTACATTCTCACGCAGAACTGTTAGAACTGCGTATCAGCACCTTTCTGGAAAGTGATTTGGGGAACTACGTAAAAAGACCCTCAACAATATGCTCTTTATCTATGGTAGCATAAATATGGCCATAAATTCCCTGTTTCTTCCCCTAGAAAATGATGTGGTCTACTTCACCCACCTCTGGTATCTGACCTGTGACTGCTCTGATCAACAGAGCATGCTGGAAGAGCCGCTGTGCCAGTTTCAGGCCTAGCCTTCAAGAGGACTGGCAGTTTCCATCTCCTTTCCCTCAGAAGCCAGTGGGGAAGCCCACATTTGAGGGGATCTTAGGCCCCAGCCAACAATCAGCACCAATTTGTCAGGCATGTGAAAGTCATCTAGGAAGTGGATCCTCCAGTCCCAGCCAAGCCACTTCTGCCAGTTAACATGAAGAGCAAAGAAAAAATTTCCCCAAATGGCAAAATTGCAAGCAAATGAATGACTGCTGTTGTTTTAAGTGACTAGGTTTAAGTTTAGAGTACATGTTCAGTTCAGTTGCTCAGTCGTGTCCGACTCTTTGCAACCCCATGAATCGCAGCACGCCAGGCCTCCCTATTCATCACCAACTCCCAAAGCTCACTCAGACTCACGTCCATCCAGTCCGTGATGCCATCCAGCCATCTCATCCTCTGTCATCCCCTTCTCCTCCTGCCCCCAATCCCTCCTAGCATCAGAATCTTTCCCAGTGAGTCAACTCTTCGCATTAGGTGGCCAAAGTATTAGAGTTTCAGCTTTAGCATCATTCCTTCCAAAGAAATTCCAGGGCTGATCTCTTTCAGAAGGTTGGATCTCCTTGCAGTCCAAGGGACTCTCAAGAGTCTTCTCCAATACTACAGTTCAAAAGCATCAATTCTTCAGTGCTCTGCCTTCTTCACAGTCCAACTCTCACATCCATACATGACCACAGGAAAAACCATAGACTTGACTAGACAGACCTTAGTCGGCAAAGTAATGTCTCTGCTTTTGAATATGCTGTCTAGGTTGGTCATAACATGTTACACAGAATAAATATTGACCTGATATTGCTTCAATAATTTTACTTCTAGAAATGTGTCCTCAGGTACTAATCAGGAATGCAGACAAAGGCTTACACCAGAACATTTCTTGCTGAGACACTTTGGAGAATCTTAATGTCTAAATTAGGAGAATGATTATGTAGGTCACAGAATAATCATTATGAATGTAATTTAAATGTTAGCAATATGGTACAGTACTTGGTCATAACATGTTACACAGAATAAATATTGACCTGATATTGCTTCAATAATTTTACTTCTAGAAATGTGTCCTCAGGTACTAATCAGGAATGCAGACAAAGGCTTACACCAGAACATTTCTTGCTGAGACACTTTGGAGAATCTTAATGTCTAAATTAGGAGAATGATTATGTAGGTCACAGAATAATCATTATGAATGTAATTTAAATGTTAGCAATATGGTACAGTACTTATTATAGACTTTTAGGTGGAAAAAGTCATATAAAGAACTATGATAAAAAGAAAAAAAATTAAAAGTTAATATTGGTTATTTCTGGGCAATAAAATTATAAGTGATTTTATTCCAACTTTCACATTTTTGTGGTAATGGCACAAAATAGAAAAATAAAAAACCTTAAAAATGAGGAAACTGTCAACTTACAAAATTTGTCCATAGATAAATAAAGCTCCCTTTAAGCTACAGTTTCTTCTAACTTTTTCATAAAATCATTGTACCAAGGCATTCAGCAATATTAATGTCAAATTATCTGCTATACTCATAATTGACAGGCTGATAGCCAGCAGAGACAGACTTACTAGCAAAGGACTTTGATGATCCCTAAACTGGATGTAAAAATCCTGAAAAATTAAGNATAGATAAATAAAGCTCCCTTTAAGCTACAGTTTCTTCTAACTTTTTCATAAAATCATTGTACCAAGGCATTCAGCAATATTAATGTCAAATTATCTGCTATACTCATAATTGACAGGCTGATAGCCAGCAGAGACAGACTTACTAGCAAAGGACTTTGATGATCCCTAAACTGGATGTAAAAATCCTGAAAAATTAAGCGGTCCTAATGATGTGGCAGAAAGTAAAATAATTGAAGAAAAACTTCAGAAAGATCAGATTAACATCACTGAAAGTCTATTACTTTCATGGATCTAGCTTTCCTAGATCCATGTCACTTAATCCTCTCAATAGGCTTGTGAGGTAGGTGTTATTCCCATTGTATAGATGAGGACCCCGTGGCCTTGATGGAACTTCCTTAACTAACTTTTAAGTCCCAGCAACACCACTCACGAATATAAATCCCTGCCTGCTCAGTCGTTTCAGTGTCTGACTCTTTGTCACCCTTTGGACTGTAGCTGGCCAGGTTCCTCTGTCCATGGGGATTTTCCAGGCAAGAATACTGGAATGGGTTGCCATTTCCTCCTCCTGGGGATTTACCCAACCCAGGGACTGAACCAGCATCTCTATGTCTTCTGCATTGGCAGGTGAGTTCTTTCTAGTGCCACCTGGGGAGCCTCCAAATGCAGAGTCGGGAGTCAAGTTTAATGCACATGGTTTTACCCCCGTACCAAGCCACTCCACTCCAAGTCAGGGTTCAACATTCTGACAGGATTTTAAAAAAAAAAGGTATTAAACATATAAGCTTTCTGAAAAAGCCTTTCTTTCATTTCTAATTAAAATCTAATTGAATTTAGTAAGCTTCTTTTGCAGGCTTATTTTCTTCTTATAGAACTTGAAGTGATCCTAAAAAGGGCAATTCCTGAAATATATACACTACCTTGTGTAAAACAGATAACTAGTGGGAAGCAGCTGTATAACTCAGGGAGCTCAGTTCAGTGCTCTGTGACAACCTAGAGAGGTGGAATGGGGGTGGGAGTGGGAGATTCAAGAGGGAGGGGATATATGTATACCTACAGTTGATCATGCTGTTGTACAGCAGAAACCAACACAATATTGTAAAGCAATTACCCTTCAATTAAGAATAAAATTTTTTTAAAAAGAGAATAAAAAAGTCAATGCCAGTTTTGTAAGAAGCCTAGACAGCCTAGTCTATTCTTGAGCAATTGGAAGGGGTTGGGGTAGGGGGACCGATAAAGCAGAGGAACTTGTACTCTCTCTCACAGCATTTCTGCAAAGCCCTATCTTTAGCATGACTGAGGGTTTTAGGAAGTTGGAATTTGTCTGTACTCCTTGGTTTTATTCATATTTGTTGTATTCTGTTTCCAATAGGCCATTTCCATTTTGAGAGCCAAGATGTAAGGAATCAGTATCACAGAATGGCCCCACAGGGCATTAGTTGGGATTAGGTGGAGAGCCAGATTTCAACCAAGCTCAGAGGAATTTTGTTTAAAGACAGAGGTTTGTTTTGTTTGTTGTTACTTAAAGAGTAACTAGTGAAAATAACAGCTAAGATTTCCATAGTGTTTATATGCATCAGCTTTGTGCTGTGCACTTTGTATGTGAATATTATCCTACTTAATCTTCATGACTCTAGGAAGTAAGCACTATTTTCATCTTCATTTTTCAGATGAAGATGTGAAGTCTCAGACTCCAGGTGGGTGGTGGTCAGGGTATGAATTGTTTGCCTGATCTCATCAATCCATGTTCCTAACTGCCACATAGACTGCAGTAGTCAGGGTTGACATTTCAAAGAGAAGTCTGCTTCTTCACCCTCTGTCAGCTCCTGTGGGAATCCCAAGTATGAGCAACAGGAGAAGGGCCATAGCCAGGAGAATAGAGAAACGGGAATCATAGTTGTGCAAGGCCAAGCTGGCGGGTAGTTTTTCCCAGAGCCAGGGCTCCTTGCCTCCTAGTTCCAGACTAAGGATTCTGAGTCTTCTTTTAAAATGTACTTCTAGTCATTCATCATCCCCTATATCAAAAAGGATATAAGGTAGTTTACAGTGATAGACAAAATATAACATGAAGAAAGAAAGAGAAATATGAATGGTTAAGTATTCAATGGCCAGTATAGAATCATGATCAGTGAGCATCACAGATCACAGATTCATTAGATTGAAATAAACCAGGGGCTCAAGACAAGCACAACTAATGCCAATATTAAGATCAAGAAAATACTTCCTCCTGAATGCAAAGCGGCACACTGCAGTGTAATGGGCAGTGCCATCTGCATCTCCAAAGGATTAAAAACCAGGCAGCAGAGCAGCGTGGTTGAGCATACAGACTCTGGAGCCAGACTGCCTGGTTCCACCACTTTCTAGCTGAGTAATCTTAGGCAAGCTGTCTAAGCTGTTTGTGTCTTAATTTCTTCACCTATAAATCGGGGCTGGGGAAATAAGGATGACTAACTGAGATAATGGATGTAAAGCCTTTAGAACAGTGTCAGGCATGCAGGAAGCACTGCATCTGTGTGCTATTACCATCAGCTTGGTTTGGAACATAACAGCCACTTCCCACCTCAGGACCCCTCTGTCCCTACTGCTCCCTCTGCCTGGTACAACTCTTCCCTCCATGGCTCACTCCTTTCTCTCCTTCAAGCTTTTGCTCTACTGTTACTTTCTTGGTGGGGCCTTTCCAGACAACAATATTTAAAACTGAAATACTTTCCCTAATTGTCTCCATCAAACCAGTGGCCTACAGCTCCTGCCCCAATTCATTTTTCTCCTTTTCATGAACTCTTCTCATGCTCAAATAACCAAAACAACTACTTAATTTCCTCTGCTTTTTGTCCATCTTCCATCACTAAATGAAGACAGGTTTCTGTTTTATTCAGTGCACTATTACCAACACCTACAACAGAGCATAACAGAGAGTAAACACCCCATAAACCTATGCTGAATGAATTAACCAATGCATTCATCACTGTACAACCAGCTGCAATGTCCCTTTGAAATACCTGTAAGGGCAATTCAGTCAGTCGGTCAAAAAGTGAGCCTGTAAATTGTCTAGACTTTACAATCCACTAATAATATTTTGAGAAAGACTCTGAAAGGCTTACAAAGTTTTATAGTGACAAAGGTAACTCCAGTGAAATTTTAGGTGACATGTACTGTTTTATACTCTTGTAGTAAGTTTAGAATTAGTGACTAACAATGGAGAGTAAGAATAAAGCATTATTGGAATCAAATCATCACTCGTCAGTTCTTAAGGGGGCCAGTCCAAATAAATCATAGGTTATATTATCCAGTTCTCCTCTGACAGCAAAGCAAGGATGGGAAAGCCGGTTATTAATGATAATATCTTATTTCATGCCTCAGAGGAACTCAAAATTCCATGCTTCCTAACACAAAGACAAGTGTTAAGTGCAGAACTTGGGAAAAAACACAAATGGAACTCCCACTTGAAACCTACGTGCTGCACAGGCCTAAGTGCCGAGTGGACATCTTTTCAATCAGTGAAAGGCAATCTAGCAGAATGGAAAACACACAACAGAAAGGGCAACAGATGCCAACAAGGTGAGTCAAGCCCAAAGGTAGATTAAGCTGTGTCATCCACACGTGGTAAAATGCCAGTCTGCAAGTGGCAGCCATTTCTATACACCATTCTTAGGTCAAAGAAGAGTTTGGAGTACTCTTAGCTTTCCCATGGCTGAAGTATGACAGACAGGAGTATTTCCATGAGATCTACCGTTCATTCACACGGTGGTATGCAAATTCTTCCCAAAGGAATTGCATCTTCTGAAAAACATTTTCTCCACCCTCCCATGACATCCCTTCCCTGGCCCCTCCACTTTCCCAAGCACCCTTAGAATTGTGCATCCTGGAAACAAGTACCATCCTGTGCTCTAGGCCTGTCTCTTATACACATCTCAGACAGGAGTATTTACATGAGATATTCTTCATATTCAGAAGAAGAAAGTTGAATTGACTGAGGCTGCATTCTGAGCATTCTGCTGCTGTCCTTTCCTTTGTTCATGTAAATTATCTGACTGAGGTCCTCAACTGAGACAGAACTGTGTGGCTGTGAATAAGCCTGTGCTTCTTTGTCTCTTGTTACTATTTTTCTTTAAAGTATATTTTGTTTAATAGAAGTATAGTATACCCCTGCTCTCTTTTGTTTTCCACTTGCATGAAGTATTTTTTCCCCATTTCTTCACTTTGAGCCTATGTGTGTACTTAAGGCAGAAGTGAGTCTCTTGTTGGCAGCACATGGTTGAGTCCTGTTTTTCAATTTAATCCATTCAGTCACACAGTGCCTTTTAATTATTGAATTAAATCCATTTAGAGTAATCATTTTTATTGTTTTTTTTTTAATTGGAGTATAGTTGGTTTACAATGTTATATTAGTTTCAGGTGCACAGCAAAGTGAATATACATACATATATATATATATACTCTTTTTTAGACTCTTTTCCCTGTAGGCTATTACATAGTATTAAATAGTTTCCTGTGCTATAAAGTAGGTCATTATTAGTTAATGACATACTAATGCCATCTTATTAATTGCTTTCTGCTTGTTTTGTAGTTCCATTATTCCTTTTTCCCTCT
>SJYX01013690.1:58161-73541 GCA_006410675.1 Oreotragus oreotragus
TTCACTTTCACTTTTCTCTTTCATGCATTGGAGAAGGAAATGGCAACCCACTCCAGTATTCTTGCCTGGAGAATCTCAGGGATGGGGGAGCCTGGTGGGCTGCCGTCTATGGGGTCACACAGAGTCGGACACGACTGAAGTGACTTAGCAGCAGCAGCAGCAGAATCCTTGTCTTGTTCCTGATCTTAGAAGAAATGCTTTCAGCTTTCCACCTCTGAGTATGATGTTAGCTGTGGGTTTTTCACATGTGTGCTGTGCTAAGTCACTTCAGTCATGTCAACTCTTTGCAACCCCCAAAACTGCAGCCCACCAGGCTCCTCTGTCCATGGGGTTCTCCAGGCAAGTATACTGAAGTGGGTTGCCAGGCCCTCCTCCAGGGGATCTTCCTGACCCAGAGATCGAACCTGTGTTTCTCATGTCTCCTGCATTGGCAGGTGGGTTCTTTACCACTGGCGCCACCTGGGAACCCCTGGGTTTGATATATATGGCCTTTATTATGTTGAGATATATTCTATGCCCACTTTGTTGAAAATTTTTATCATAAATAGATGTTGAATTTTGTCAAAAGCTTTTGCTCTATCTACTGAAATGACCACAGTGTTCTTAATTCTTCAGTTTGTTAATGTGGTATACCAAACTGATTGAAGAATTTGAGCCATCCTTTCATGCCTGGTATACAGCCCAATAGATCATGTTTCATGGTTTATGATCCTTTTCATGTATGGTTGAATTCAGTTTGCTTATATTTTGTTGAGAATTTGTGTGTCTATGATCACAAGTGATACTGACCTACAATTTTTTTTTTTTTTTTTTTTGAGGTGGTGTCTTTGTCTGTATTGATATCTGGTGATATTAGCCACATAAAAGGAGTCTGGAAGCATTCCCTCCTCTTCTGGTTTTTGGAATAGTTTGAAAAAAACAGGTGTTCACTTGTTTAAACGTTTGGTAGAATTCACGTGTGACACATCTGGTTTTGGACTTTTGTTCGGGAGGCTCTGCTGTAAGGTGTCCCCAGCAGCTCATAAGAAAGCTTCTTGGAGTCTGTGACAGAGGAGGATCTGTGTCCCTTTGATGTCTTCCAAGAGCCCAGTTGCCTCCCATCTTCCCCTGCACCTTCCCAGTCATGCCGCTCACAAATCGGTACTCTGGATGGAATGAGACAGAAATGAGCCTCTTTGAGCTGCCCACNAGAGGAGGATCTGTGTCCCTTTGATGTCCTCCAAGAGCCCAGTTGCCTCCCATCTTCCCCTGCACCTGCCCAGTCATGCCGCTCACAAATCGGTACTCTGGATGGAATGAGACAGAAATGAGCCTCTTTGAGCTGCCCACAAAACTGCGAGGGCAAGGTGCTCGTTCATACACTCTCATTTTCTCCCACAGGAGAAATCACAGATTGAAAAGGTCTCTCTTGGCTCTAAGCAGTGCTGTCTTGGAACAGGGTGATACAGAACAAGTTCCTCTTACCCACTCCAGTGCATCATACGTTTTTGTTTTAGTGGTGTGCTAGAACTTCTGCACTGGAGATTTTTGACTTCCACAATGGCTCTCTTGTTCATGGATGACTGTCTAAGACAGTGTTTTCCGGGGGTTCTTGGTCTGTAGCCAAAAGGGGCTGAAGCCAGCTGACAGGTCATTGCAGGGTCTAGGGCCAGGACCAAGGTCCTGTTGCCTATTTCCTGATGCATGGGTGGGCAAGACTTTTGGATTCCTTCGTTTATAGCACTGGATCCCACAGCTCCCATAAAGGCACTTTTGTCCTTGGATGGATGCAAAGTTGTTGTTGGAAGAGGGCCACAAACGAGGGATGTCTTAGTCAGCAATATATTTGACGTCACTCCCCAAACAGCCCAGCCCTGTATCTTTCAGCAAGCTGAGCAATCCAGGAATGGAACAATGTGGACATTTCACATTTCTTTACTTTAAAATTCTTGGATCTATCAATTACCTAACTCTCAACCTCCAGCTCCATTCCTACAATTCCCAGCTTCATCCCAATACAGTATTGCCTCTAAACTTTGAACACTGCCCCCGCCTCCACCCCAGCATTGTCCATTCCATGCTTGTCCTTTGGATCTGAAATGAACTCGGCTTCTCTGATTTGATCCCCTCCTTATTACCTGGTCCCATCCATCCTTGGTGGCTCAGATGGTAAAGAGTCTGCCTGCTAATGCAGGAGACCCAGGTTCAATCCCGGGGAAGATTCCCTGGAAAAGGCCCAACCCATTCCAGTATTCTTCCCTGGAGAATTCCATGGACAGAGGAGCCTGGGAGGCTACAGTTCATTGAGTTGCAAAGAGTCGGACATAACTAACTGACTAACACACACACATATCCATCCTGAGTATCTACTACGAAAGATCAAGCCTAGGTTTGCAGATCAAATTAGTCGTTAGCCAGAGGCATGAGACTACCACTGAGCTTATCTAGTGCTCCTCTTGGGAAGAAGTGGGCAACAGTACACGATGGTTGGACATGTTACAATTATCATGAGTATAGTCAGAAGGAGGGCACAATTCTGCCAGGCTGTCTGCTGCTTCTACCACAATCACCAGCAGTTCCTTTCCATGTTCTGGGTGTGTCAGAAGGAGTGGTCTGGCTCAGCTGACCACCACCAGAAGCAACAACTGATTTATCAGGAATAGCAGAAATAAACTGAGAGACCAAGGCATGAACGTAGAGAAGACTATGAGCTCCCTAGAGGTAAGAATTGTGTGTCTTATTCATAATTGCCTGTCTAGAGTATGCCAGTGTCTAATATGTGAGTAGTTTCTCAATAAACTTGTTGAAATAATTAATTAGGAAAAGAGTGGTACTATCTCTGACCTGTTTCTTGTTGTTGCTGTTTACTCAGTCACTCAGTCATGTTTAACTCTTTGCAACTCCATCTTACTCCATCTGACAGTCCTTTAAAGGAATTTAAGTCCAAAACATGTACTGTTCCAATCATGGTGCAAGGCCTTACAAATATATGACAGACAAAGAGTTACATGAATCTTTACTCTCAAGAAGTATATAGCTTCCTTTAAGCAAAAAGGCAGACACATTTTAGATGTTTTTGTGTTAAGAGTTTCACTAGAGTTATGGATAAAGAACTGTGAGTACAGATAGTGCTATTAGGAGTAATTTATTCTATTAAAGTTGGGAGCCTACAGGAAAAATAAAAAGTGACATATGAGGTGGGCCTTGAAATAAGCAGCAGTATCTCAGGGGAACTTATAATGAAGGGACTGAAACTGATCACACAGTGAGGACTCTGTGAGGAACAGCTCCAGCCTGACAGCAGAGTGAGCCCAGGGCTGCTGGTGCCCCTCTGGCAGACAGAGCTAAGTGACAGAGACAGTCGTCTCCATCACAGAGAGCCCAGGGTGTACTGGAGATGTCCTAGAAGATCCCTGAGGACATATATTGCGGGCAGAAGGCTAAAGACAATTACAGAACTTTCCCAAGATCAGCCAGTGGTCCATACAGCTCAGTGTGGAAGATGCCTCAAGACACTGGTCAGTTCAAGGCCCTCTCAGAGGGTTTCTGGGCTCTTCTGGGCAAGCCTTGTGGATCTAAGTCTAATGAGGTGGGTCAGAGCCGAGATGGAGAAGTCTGGGACTCAGAGATGGCCTGGAACTACTTGAGTCTCTAAGACTATGGCTAGCTTCTGTGGTCACCCCACACAGGAATCTCCTGTGCAATTTCCCCAGCTCCTGAGATCACCAAAGAACAGAACCTCCCTGGAGATTTGGGCTGGTCTACACATAAAATAAGGGACATCACTTTACCTGCAGTCACCTATACAATCTATAGAATACAGGCTGAGGCCCAGATACTGAAGTCCATGTGGGAAGAAAAAGTCCATGATCAATAAAGATGATATGGAGATGTATTAAAGTCAGCAAGTTGTCTCTCTTGATTATTTAGAAGACAAAATAGAAACTTCACTGAGCAAGAAACCAGTTACACAAAATTAGAAGAAGTGAGACCCCAAGCAGCGCTGAATGCAGGTGACATAAAGACCCCAAGGAGCAATGCAGGCCATGAATCAGGATATTCATATACTTCCCAGAAGCGTCATCAGAGCTCCAGCTGAAGCACTGCTACTTATTGTATGCCTGATGTTTTTGTTCAGTTCAGTCATTCAGTTGTGTCCGACTCTTTGATGTTTTTGTTAATTATTGATAAATAAGTATTACCAACAGAATATTAGAATAGAGAAAACACCCATTTGCTAAGGAAAAATGAACCTCATTTAAATTATTTGCATTATGAACTAGGATTAATGAGTAATGACAATAACAGTACAGAAGTTTCACTTTTCAACACACTTTCCCAATCATTGTTGTATATGGTGTTCATAAACTCTGATGAAACAGGCAGATAACACACTAACAGAGAGGTTATGTTATCTGCACCTCCCGTGAATTCACAGCAAAACAGGAATCAAGCCCAAGAAGGCTGATTCCCAGTCCTGTGGTTTCCTAATCCTGGCCAAGGAGGACCATCAGGAAAACCACTGTGACCCACTTATTTAGCCATTTCCAGAGTTCATCTGTCAGATGCTTTCTATCTGAGTTGCTCTGACGAATTCCTGTACCTGACTGTTCAGCAATCAAAGCACCTGAGTTCTTAAATACCTATTACATACTTTATGAAAAGGTTTCATAGTAGCGTTTGAAACAAAATCATCCTCATCTTTCTTTTATGATGCATGTTCCCTTTTGCACACAATAAGAGGAATAAAAAACAGACTAGCTTTATATCAGGCTTTTACATGTCTAAAGTCACAGTTTGGATAACTATGTTGAGGGTAGATAAGACATGCTGCTAAGGAGCGCTGAGGAACAATTCATCACAACTGAGATCTCCACACATTGCCTTATTTTAAAATCTGAATTCAGCAATCAGGAAGGATGCCAATGAAGTCTTTAACCTATTTGCCATTATGTGGAAAATGCCCAGGGCCCAACCCTGAGCAAACAGACACTCCCTTGGTGGACGCCTACTGGTCCCCAGTCTCACTACACCTCACCTCTGGTCACCCACATGCTCACGGCCACCTCAAGACAGAATACGTGTCTGCTTCCCCATCTAGTGCTCCACTTGTAGACTTGCCTTGTCAGAGTTCCAGCTCTGTTCTCTACTATTAATTAGCACAAGCTTGAAAAGAAGCATTAGCCCACATGTTGGATGGGTAATAAATTTACACCAAAATCACAGAGGGACGTACAGAAAGTCCAGCAAAATAGTTTAATGCACTTGGCAGCAAGCATCAAGTAAAAATGTCTTGCTTTTCTTTTTAAATTTATTTTTGTTGACATTTGCTGCTGATATCACTCAGATTGCAGCTACAAACAAAGCCAAAGGACAGAGGAAGGAAATAGGGAAGGAACGAAATAAAGGAAGAAGAAAGCTGCCCAGGAGGCTCTAGCCTCACCTCCGAACTTTGGAGTTTTGCTCAAAACTACTGAGTTATACTTGCCTATCAAGTAGTTTAAAATGTCAGTTTTTTAAGAATATCTTCCTAATAGTTAAAGAAAACTCAATGGCCTGATATTTATGGATAGAATTTAAGAGACTACAACATCTGAATGGAGAGATTGAAAGGTAGGAAATGCCTTCTGAAACTTCTTACATCATGACATTCTTAGATTTTAAAACAAAATTCAAACTTGCTTATGAGTTGCAGGCAAAAAATGTTGCCTGCCATTCCAGCAAACAGATATTGCCTGCCAACAAGCCATCAGCCACAGCAGCCACCCCCACAGGTATTTGCTGAGGAAATCAGGATGGAGAAAAACAGGATACAGGCCCTAGATAAGATGCATATATAAGGAATAACTTCAATGAGCCCAGACTCTTGCACCTTCCCACACATAGGAAAGCACAAAAACCATTAATTTGAGGTATCTGCTTTTGTGATTGGCTGTACTCTTTTGATGTTTGACATGTTTTGTTTGTTTTCTCCTGGCAAAAACTCCTATACTGTACATCCTGGCTCTTTCCTTACCTCTTCAGAACTGTTCCTCAGAGCTATCTGAGAAGCTGTCTCCTAGGCTATAGTCCTCAGTAAGGTCCCAAAATAAAACATACGTTGCAGTTTTAGGTTGTACATTTTTCTTCAGTCAGTTGTCTTCAAAAAAAGTTCTTGCAATGCTCATCCTAAAAGAAAACCACAAGATTCCTCCTGTCATGTTCTGAGGTTAGAGTATACCCTAGCCTGTTCCTCTTTTGTAATCCATAAGCTTTTCTCTGAAGCCAGACTCCCCAGGTTCAAATCTCAGTTCTGCCACTCGGGACAAAATACTGTCCCTTCTCCATCACTTAGTATTTTGAGTATGTGATTGAACCCTTTTTTGCCTCACTTTCCTCATCTGAATAAAGATAACAATATTACCTACCTCATAAAGTTTGTGAAAGGATTACATGAACGTACATAAGGCATTTAGAATGATGCCTGACTTGTAAATATTGCACACACACACACTGTATGCTATTACTATTTCCTCTTAAGAATAAAGACATCCTATATAGGCTTGCAATCTCAACTAGCATTGCAAATACCAAACACAAGCCTCAGGAAGAACAAAAGGTAATGGTAAAACACATTCAACTGGGTAATTTTAACCAGTGAGCTGTAATTTCACTTACTTTTCCTCCCCTTGATCACCCTTTTGATCTAGAGATACAAAAAAAAAAAAGGTGATGAACTTGAAAGCCAAGCAACAAGTAGGAATCAGGAAATGCAAAACTGGTGCCTTCCAGACCAGTCAGCCCCTTACTGGGGGAATGCCCACCTGGCCCAGCACTGCTTTGTCACAGGGCTCAGCCTCTCCACTGCTTACTTACTCCCTGGTTACAAAAGCACAGAGGAATAGAGAGAAGTCTGTGACAGAGTCAGCAAACTTCCAGAGTTATAAGATACAGCAGAAAGGGCAATCAGAGAACCAGATCTGGGAATCAGGGCTCTCATCCTGGCTCTGAGTGATCTGTGATGAGTCACCTGAATTTGCCCTTCTGTTTCATACAGAATGAGAATGCCTATGCTATATACCTCATTAAGATGTTGTGAAAATTAGTTGAAATAAGGCATGCGAAGGCATCTTGAGTACTATAAAAAGTTTCAATAATAATAGTTAGTATAGCATGAGTATCAGTGAAGCAGTGAAGTTGCTCAGTTGCGTCCAACTCTGCAATCCCATGGACTGCAGCCTACCAGGTTCCTCCATCCATGGAATTTTCCAGGCAAGAGTACTGGAGTGGGTTGNGCATCTTGAGTACTATAAAAAGTTTCAATAATAATAGTTAGTATAGCATGAGTATCAGTGAAGCAGTGAAGTTGCTCAGTTGCGTCCAACTCTGCAATCCCATGGACTGCAGCCTACCAGGTTCCTCCATCCATGGAATTTTCCAGGCAAGAGTACTGGAGTGGGTTGCCATTTCCTTCTGCAGGGGATCTTTCCAACCCAGGGATTAAACCCAGGTCTCCGGCATTGCAGGCAGACACTTTACCGTCTGAGCCACCAGGGAAGCCCAGCATTAGTATAGCCTTCCCTAAAGGTAGCAGATGTTATAAAAAATAAAAGTTCATTTTTATTAAAATTAATTATCAAAGTTAATTTACCAAATGCAGGGTTAAGAAAGTTCTCCAGACTTTTAGAGAATTTAGGATAGTGGTTCCCAACCCTTTCAGAACCAATATTTCCTTGCTGTAAACATATATCTTTGTAATACCTCCTTTACCATCCTGAAACAAAATTCATATGAAACATAATTTCCAAAAAGACCAACAATAACATAATATATATTTTAATATATAAATCTTGGGAATGACTAAACCAAAAGACATAGTCAGAAACTTTCCTCTATATGGAAAATCACGGTGAATGTAACAGGTACAAACACAGGCTACAGAGTTGTGCTATATCAGACTCAAAAATATAACCAGTGTTGTTTGCTTTCGATGTCCTTTTCTGAAATAGTAAACAATCCTGAGCTCCAAACAAAACAAAATACAATCTTCCCTTAATTTACATGGTCACTGTATTCCTAAGATACTCAGTGTCTAGGATTACAAAATTACAACTACTTTGTGCTGTAAAACAGAGTTAGGTCCTGAACTTAATTATAAACAGATTTTAAAGCTACTAGAATAAAAATAAGTTCCAGGTAGCAAAAGACAACTCTTGCTTTTATAGAACAGACTGTGCGTTGCAGGCTATCCAAGACCTCTGGGCTAACTGGTGTGACAACATTCCCACAAATTTATAATTTATAAAATGTCTCCTAGGGAGCAGTACCATTCCTTTGAGAATCATGGCTATAGGGCTTCAGAAAGTCTTTAACAAGTTTATGTGGGCAGTGCTGAGAAAAAATGTTGGCTAAATCACAGAACACTTCCCAAAGTCCCTTCTGGAAAGACTATTAAATCATTAATCACACTTTCCTGGTGGCTCAGAGGTTAAAGCATCTGCCTCTAATACGGGAGACCTGGGTTCGATCCCTGGGTCGGGAAGATCCCCTGGAGAAGGAAATTGGTATTCATCACTTTTAAAAATTGAATTCAATAGTAAAAGCATGCTGAATACCTGCCACAAGAGAACAACAGTAAGAAAGCTCTGAAGATATGTTTTCCAGGAATGGAAGGCCTGATGCTTGGCCAGGCCTCTCAATTTATCAGTAATACAGAAAATATAACATGTCTCCAAAAGGACAAGAGGGAGAGAGCTCATTAAAACTGTTGTAGAATACTCAGACCTAGACACAGAGGCTAAGTCATCAGTACCATTCAGGATAAATGGTATGAAAATTTTATACTTGGAGTACAGGTTGTTGCTTGGAAATTACTTCTATGGTCCTTGGATGTACTATATTTATTAAGGTCTATAAATTTTTCTATGCCTAACTTCCCAAAAGAAAATGGGATTTGTAGATCAGTCCAGTGAAGTCTAGCGAATGAAGAGGGTAATCTTGGCTATTTTTTCACTGTCAATATATAAAAGTAAACAATGAAATATATATATTTCCATTCTTTTCCCAAACAAGCAGGTTTTATATGCATTGAAAGATATGTTTAAATTAGAAAGCCTACATTTTAGGTTTCACTTCTCCCAAACCTAGCTTTAACTCATAACCTAGTGATTACTAGAAAAATATATAAAATCTCCATTATTCATGGCCTACTAAAGCTAAAATATCCCAGTCTCTACACCAAAGGAGGGAAATGTTAGTTGCTCAATCATGTCCACCTCTTTGTGACCCCATGGACTGTAGCCCACCAGGCTCTTCCACCCAGGTGATTTTCTAGGCAGGAATATTGGAGTGGGTTGCCATTTCCTTCTGCAGGGGATCTTCTTGACCCAGGGATCAAACCCAGGTCTCCCACATTGCAAGCAGACTCTACCATCTGAGCCACCAGGGAAGCCCAAATGAAGGAAATAGACTCCAGTAAATAATACAAAGAAAGAGACCTCACCCAACCTGGAGCCTTGGAAAGGGTTTCTTTAAGACTAATAAGGAGCCAAAAATCTCCTTAGTTAACACTGTCA
Organism: Oreotragus oreotragus; assembly: GCA_006410675.1. Lineage (NCBI taxonomy): Eukaryota > Metazoa > Chordata > Mammalia > Artiodactyla > Bovidae > Oreotragus > Oreotragus oreotragus. The sequence continues at coordinate 67,695 of SJYX01013690.1, forward strand.
ATACATTCTTATTTCAACAGATTTTAACATAAGTGTGAGAATAATGCTTCTGATTTTAAGTACTTATCATGTACTAGTGCCACCTGGTGGACATTTTTAAACTACAGCTTAAAATTATTATTTAAAAAGAGTTTGAGGCTTTCTCTATTAACTTAAAAAAAAGTTTATATATATTTTATTTTGCAACATACTTTATCTCATAGTTTCTGTAACTTGAGGACCAATGCATTAATTCACTCCTATGAGATTCACCTATTAACCTAACTCAGGGTCATTTGCAACCTGGCCACATTTCGTCTTTGTCCAGATTTGTAAATGGGTTGCCTCTTGGAAGAAAAGCTATGACTAACCTAGACAGCACATTAAAAAGCACAGGCATTACTTTGTCGACAAATGTCCGTCTAGTCAAAGCTATGGCTTTTCCAATAGTCATGTATGGATGTGAGAGCTGGACCATAAAGAAAGCTGAGCACTAAAGAATATATGCTTTTGAACTGTGGTGTTAGAGAAGACTCTTGAGAATCCCTTGGACTGCAAGGAGATCCAACCAGTCCATCCTAAAGGAAATCAGTCCTGAATATTCATTGGAAGGACTGATGTTGAAGCTGAAGTTCCAATACTTTGGCCACCTGATGCAAAGAATTGACTCATTGGAAAAGACCCTGATGCTGGGAAAGATTGAAGACAGGAGGAGAAGGGGATGACAGAGGATGAGATGGTTGGACGGCATCACCGACTCAAAGGACATGAGCTTGAGCAAGCTCCAGGAGTTGGTGAAAGACCAGGAAGCCTGGTGTGCTGCAGTCCATGGACTGCAAAGAGTTGGACACAACTGAGAGACTGAACTAACTTTAAATGGGTTATCACATACATAAAATAAGTATTCACAGTAGTGTTGCAAATTCAAATGAAATGGGCAAGAAGAGAGCACAGTGTTTATCCATATCTTTAAACCCACTTCAATTCTTTAGTAAGAAGACTTTTATTTATTCAGAAGATCCAAATTATAGATGGGTTTCCCAGGTAGCTCAGCTGATAAAGAATCTGCTTGCAATGCAGGAGACCTGGATTTGATCTCTGGGTTGGAAAGACTCCCTGGAGGAGGGCATGACAACCCACTCCAGTATTCTTACCTGGAGAATCCCCATGGACAGAAGAGCTTGGCGGGCTACAGTCCATGGGGTCACAAAGAGTTGGACATGACTGAGTGACTAAGCACAAATTATAGTTTTCAGTGGTCCTGCCTGAACAGGATCCAGAGAAGCACAAGCTTTAAGGGGAAAGAATTTATGGTTATAATCTACATCAAAGTTAAATACTTCTGTTTAATGAAGGATATTATTTGCAAATTTAACAGCTTAATATAAGGAGTGAAGATATTCATAATTTCTGAAAACCAGTAAGGACTACAAGACATTTCATCAAATCAACACAAGACAGAAAAATCAAATAATGGGCAAAAAATATTAATAAGCACTGACCAAAAAGGGATGTTAATGGATATTCTGCATTTTATCAAATAAATATTATTAAAATGAGAGCTCGCTTTACACCTATTGGGCTGGCAAAAATTATTTAGAAAAGTCTGATACTAGCAAGTTCTACTGAAAAGTGTGAGGAAACAAAAGCCCTCAAGTACTGCTGATATGAGAGAAATCTGGCAGTACTAAGTATGCATATACCCCACAACCCAACAGTCACATTCTTGGTTATATTAGCTACTTATTACTATACAACAAATTACCCAAGATTTAAAGGCTTAAAAGGACCAATATTTATTATCTCAAAGTTTCTGTGGGTCAGGAATCAGATGTGGTTTAGCTAAGTAAGGTCTCTCAAAAGGTTGCAATTGGGCTTCCCCAGTGGCTAGGGGAATCCACCGGCCAATGCAAGACGCAGGTTTGAACCCTGGTCTGGAAAGAGCCCACATGCTGTGGAGCAACTAAGCCCGTGCACAACTCCTTAGCCTGTGCTTGACAGTCTGGGAGCTGCAGCTACTGAGCCCACAGGCAGCGACTGCTGAAGCCCGCAGGCTCGAGGCCCTGTGCTTGCAACAGGAGAAGCCGCTGCACTGAGAAGCCTGCACACTGCAGCTCAAGAGTAGACCCTGCAACTAGAGAAAGCACACAGGACAACAAGATTCAAGGCAGTCCATAAGCGAGAGTCCCTGGGGCCTCAGTTACTGCAGGGTAGCGGGGGAAACAACTGCCTCCAAGCTCACTCGCAAACCTGTTGCCAGGCCTCAGAGCCTAGCTGGTTGTTCGCCAGAGACTTAAGGTCCCTGCTGTATGGACCTCTCCATGCTTCCCTCAAAGAAGAGAGGATGAGAAATGGCAGGTAAGACAAGAGTCAGATCTTTAAAAATTTCATCTTGCAAGTGGCATCTCATCACAATTGCCAGATTTCATTCACTAGAAGAGAATTGCTAGAACCAGCCCACATTAAAGGGGAGGAGATTACACAAGGCATGAGTATTAGGAGGCAGGGATCATTGGGAGCTATTTTAGAGGCTGCCTGCCACACTGGATATATACCCCAGAAATTCTCAAAAGATAATATAACAGGGATGAGGCTGTTCATTGCAGCACTGTATGCAAAATAACTGCAGGCAACTTAAATCCCCATCGATGGGAAAACAGATGAGAAGAGAAAGGGTGATAAATAAGTATGGTAGAATATCATGGGAAAAAAAAAAGCGAACCAAATTTATTTTACAGCAACATGGATTCACTTCAGAAACCTACTTCTAAGTATAAAAAAAGTAATAAAGAATCAATTATCAGCACACTTATTTAAATTTAACCCATCAATAACATTATTTATCTTTGAAGAATTTATGGGAAGTAGACACACATGGTCTAACTGATGATGAGAAAAAGGAATGGGCATAATAAATTACATGAACCAAGATCAACATACTACTGAAATGAGTAAAATCAACTTAATTCTGTAGATCTAAATGCATTAGAAACAAAGCTCCAAAGACAAGGAATAAAATGACTACATCCCTCCAGTGCTATGCCCAAGCCCCCAAGTTCTTCCCAGACAGTTACTAATTATAGAAGATATGTGCACAGTCTGTGCACAGATTAGTTACGTGTTATTTTTCACCCCACCTACCCTTCTATTTGCTACTCTGAACATCTGGGGCTGGGAAATATCAAACTATTGATACATTTCTAAGGTCTCCTGCCAGGTACATTTCTAAGGTCTCCTGCCAGGTCGCTTCCTGTTAGGCACTGAAGGGAACTGAGGAAGCTGAAGAAGCAGAAAGGCCCTGGCTTCCAGTGTGTGACAGTTGCTGATAAGACACTTGCTGCTATGGAAACAGACTCCAGATGAGCAGCCAGTGCAGAATCATCAGCCTTTAGTTAAGTGACACCACTTCAGCAGACCCTTGTGTCTCCATGAGTACAACAGCAGGTCAACTCAAAGGCAACAACTCTTCTGATCTCTTCTGATGCACTTCTGACCTTCATTTCCTTTTGCCTGTTACAGGCCCCTTGTCTTCCTTTTTGCACTTCCAACCCCTTTATGTCAGTACAGTGTACAGACCATCTCAAAAACACCACACTTCTGTAATTATCTTCACAATCATTGGACACAATTTTAAACAACTGAATTCCCACTTTACAGATAAGGAGATTGGAAAGTACCTGGGAAGTCAGATAAGAGAAGGAAAGTACCTGCCTGAGGATCACAGCTGGGATGTGAACTCAGGACATCTGACTCTTATGTCTACGCACTTAACCATATTCTACTTCCTTTCACATACATATAAGTAGACTAAAAACTGTATTTCCACATGATGTCATGTGAAAAAATAATGTGACTATATGGTAAAGACAGCTGAGTACCACCTGTGGGCTATTAAAATAAACATTTATTGTGTATCCTCATACTTTAGAAAAAGGAAAATATTATAGTTATACAATAAAGGATATGACCAACCTCCCTTCCTTCTTGATAGATTCATTCATATGCTTGGGGGTAAGTATGGTTCTGTAAGTCATGCTACATGTCTGATGCTAACCTTTCCATGATAATAATGACAGCAAAGGACATTCTTAATGGAAAGAAAACTGCTTTTAACACAAAGGTCTCCCTGGATTGCCAAAACTGAAAATTGCTAGTCCTCATTAGTTGCCTTCTGCCTAATAATCTCAAAATGAAAATCCTCTCTTTTCCCTCACCTAAAATCCTCCTCTTCCCTTTTGCTAATAACAGCAATAACAAAGGGTCCTTTTGTGGACTCCGATAATTCCACTAGATGGAACTAAATACACACACATACACACAAGCACTCTCTCTTCTATCACATTTTTCTCTAAAGAATATGTTAATCAAAAAATTAATAAATTACCTAATAAAATGTGTCAATATTCACTTAAATTTCTTTCAAATAAATCCCATCTATTTATTATTATGATTTACTATTGGTGGCTCAGTGGTAAAGAATCTACTTGCAATGCAGGAGATGCAAGAAACACATTACACTGTAGGAGGAAATGGAAACTTGCTCCAGTATTCGGTCTGGAAAATTTCATGGACAGAGAAGCCTGGTGGGCTACAGTCCACGGGGTCTCAAAGAGTCAGACACAACTGAGTGTTATGAGCATATTCACACACACACACGATTTACTATTAAAGAATCATTTCTTTCCCTCTAATATTAGCTCTACCTAATGACTCAGACAGTAAAGAATCTGCCGGCAATGCAGGAGACCCAAGTTCTATCCCTGGGTCAGGAAGATATCCTGGAGAAAGGAATGGCAACTCATTCCAATATTCTTGCCTGGAAAATACCATGGACAGAGGAGCTTGGCGGGCTACAGTCCACGGGGTCACAAAGAGTTGCAAACCACACTTTCACTTCACTTTCACTATTAGCTTGTATACATAGCAATGCTTTTAACTCTCAAATTTTAATTCTGAAATAATAATCTACTTACTGGAAGTAGAAAACATACGCGCGCACACACACACACACACACATAGGGAGGTCCTGTGCATTCTTTATCTATCCTCCCACCATGGTAACATCTTACATAACTACAGTATAGGACCAAAATAAGTAAACTGACCTGGAGACAATCCATAGAGCTTATTCAGATTTTAGCAGTTTCACAAACATATGTGTATGTATATGCATGTGTGTGTGCGCACACTTGTCTGTGCTATTTTATAACCTATGTAGTTTCATGTGATCACCACAATCAAACCACAGAACTCTTCCATCATCATAGCTCCCATGTGCAATCTCAATATAGCCACACCCAACCTCCACACATACCCCCATCGCTAAACACTGACAATCACTAAGCCATTCTCTTTATAAGTGTGTTGTTTCAAGAATGCTGTATAAATGGAATGACACAATTTATAACCTTTTGAGACTGACTCTTTTCACTCAGCATAATTCCCTTGAGATCCATCCAAGTTGTGTGCATCAGTTCATTCCCTTTTATTGATGAATATCCCACGGTATGAATGTACAAGTTTGTTTACAAGCAAAAATTTTAAGTTTGTAAAAAATACCTGTTTTTCCCTAACAAATTCTTACATGAAAATCAAAAATCTAAATAAAAATGAAGTTGCTAGCTTGAAGCATGAGTTGGGACAAGCAGAGCTAGGTCTTCTTGGCCTCCTCCCCCATGTGCCCGAGATACCACTAAAGCCTAAAAAGCAGGCAGGAGAATGCATGGGAATGAACCCAATAAAATTTTTATATCTGCTAACAACAGTGAAAGTAGCAGTAAAACTCAGGCTGCTTTAAGGGAATCTACAGGCATATACCCCCATCATCTTAACTGTAACTCTATGTGATGGGCGGGGGGGGGGGGGGGG
>SJYX01013690.1:73677-141897 GCA_006410675.1 Oreotragus oreotragus
GCAGCCAGCTGGCGGGGGGGTGGGGGGGGGGGGGGGGGGGGGAAGACTGCCTGCTTCTACATCAGAGAAAGTACTGTCTGTTAAAACTACTTAATGAAATGAATTTTAAAGATGAGACTATCAGTTAGCTATTGCCAATAATACCACATAAGAAACCACTCCAAAACTCAATAGCTTAACAATAATCATTTATTCTTAAACTTGGCATTAACAGTTATTTAGAGTGACACTGCTTCACATGTTCCATTCTGAGCCCAGTTGAGGAAGCAGAGACTACCAAGGGCATTTCTCTTTGTGGTGAAAATAGAAACACAGGAACACAAGCGCAAATAAGCAAAGGCATTTTAATCTTCTTACCATATCCACTAACAACTCACTGCCAAAGCAAGGCACACAGCCAAGTCCAAAATTAAGGAGCAAAGAAATACACTCCATCACCATGAGGACTGGGGAAATAGAATGCTATTTATTACCTATAGAGGGATTAAGAATTGTAACCAACAATTCAATCTACCATACCCAGAAGACTTGCTATCTCCCAAAATGTTTCCTCCATCTGACTGTGTCTTTGCTTTTAAGCCTTTGGTCCCTAACAAAAATGAAAATACTCCCAGGACTAACACTTTACTCCATAACTTTTTATCCATCCCTTACTATGAGTATCAGACCATTTCCTATGAAAAGAGAGAAAAGGCCAACAAGACTAGGGAAGGCAAAGAGTAAGGGACTGGGGAAACAACCCCAAACAAACTTTTGCAATATACAAATTTGCTAAGGATCAGAATCGATGTATTCTTACAAAATGAAAGGCAAAATGTTATAGAAATGCCGTCACAGATGTAGAAAACAAATGCATGGTTACCAGGCGGAAAGGTGAGGGCAGAGGGGGAGGGATAAACTAGGAGACTGGGACTGACATATACACATTACTAGACATAAAACAGGTAACTAAAAGACCTACTGGATAGCACGGGGAACTCCACTCAATGCTCTGTAATGGCCTATATGGGAAAAGAATCTAAAAAAACAGTTTATATGTATAATTGATTCGCTTTGCCATATAACTGACACTAACACAACACTGTAACTATTCTCCAATTAAAAAAGAAAGGCAAAATACCAAAATAGAGCTCTACAATCAGAACACAGATATTTTTAAGATCCTCTCTGAAACACAGACTTCCACATCCCAGGCTATTCATAGTGTCACCATCCCAGGAATCTGTCTCATAACTCTCTGCAGAAACTTCTACAGCATTCATTTATGCGGACACTCTAGAATCCAGATGAACATGGATTTATCTCAGCCTCTGTCAAGCAGCCTGCGCTTCAACATCATTTCTGATCTAAATGCATAAACAAAGGAGAACTATCAGACATACTTAATACTTCCTGAATACAGCCCAATAATTTATCCTTTTGATTAAAGGCTACCTTCTCTAAGTAGGTCATCTGTATTTCTCTGTCCACATGACTATTTACAAATACCATTTGTGCTATTATATACAATACAGTACCCTGAAGGAAGAAAACCATTTACTCTGTGTTGCACTTAACAGTATGTGACGATACTAGGTCAGACTTCTGTGGTTAACTAATTATAATCAGTACTACTCAAATAAAAGTTATCAAGCTTAGAAATAGATGTAGGTTTTGTCTAAGTAAAATGAAGTCTTGACCAACATAAATAACTCTCCCTACAAATCCCATTTACTGCCTCTCTAACACCATTCAGATCTGCTTTATTTCTTACTTCATGGGCAGGCTCATAAGTAATTACTTAAAACTATGCCCATTTTTTAAAATACTGACTTCAACAAATCATACTACTAACTACCTGAAGACTATGCATTGCACTCGCGTTGCCTTAAATAAATACTAATTAGAAAAGTCTCGTTAGAGACTTTTTTTTTTTAAGTCACTCAGTCGTGTCCGACTCTTTGTGACCTCGTGGACTGCAGCCCACCAAGCTCCTCAGTCCATGGGATTCTCCAAGCAAGAATACTGGAGTGGGTTGCTATTTCCTTCTCCAGGGGATCTTCCCGACCCAGGGATCAGACCCAGGGATCAAACCCAGGTCTCCCGCACTGGAGGCAGACGCTTTAACCTCTGAGCCACCAGGGAAGTCATAAGTACATATAAAAACAGTAACAATAACTTAGGAGGCATCTAAAAACTAAGGAGAGATGATAACTGCCCTAGAAGTTCAACACACAGATCACTGTAGGCTGGGCTCAACCTACTTAAGTCCAGAAAATATTAAGTGAAAAGAGAAAACAGGTCAATCATTAAGAACAGTAAGATTTTAAGAGACACTCCTAAAAATTGTACCACACAGTATCATTCTGGAAAGGACTTTTTGTAACGTGTCCTGAGATTCTTATATGCTCTTTGACAGCAATTTCATTCCTAAGAAAATAATAAGCAAAACAAAGATTGTTTTAAGGAAAAAAAATGTGGCAACAACCAACTTTAGAGGTAGGATAATTAAATGCTGGCATATCAGTCTACCAGTTGTCTAATGCTGTGCAACAAGAGCGAACACTAAGTGGCATGTAAGCTTACTGCTCACATGCCAAGTTACTTGAGGCTGGTTCACCAGTTCTGCTGATCTTAGCAGGGTTTGTTCAATGTATGAGGCTGGCTGGCTTCATACAGGATAACTAGGGCAACCTGGTCTGTGCCATCTCTCCCTCCAACACTCATCGAGGCCTGTTTTCACAGTTAAGACAGAGGCATGGGCCTCCTGAGCCCTCAACTCATAACCTCATTCTAATCACCAAACCCAAAGAGTAGAAAGGCCCTACAAAGTTACATCAGGGGTCAACAATCTATAGACTACAGGCAAAATCTGATCCACTACCTGTTTTTTAAATAAAGCTTTATTATAATATAGACACTTCATTTATATATTTCCCATGGATTTTTTACACTGTAACAGCAGTGTAGTAGCAACAGAGACCATACAACCTAAACATCCTTAAATGTTTATTATTTGGTCTTATTGTGAATTACAAGATAAAGAGAATGGACACAGGGAAGAAAGAATTAGGACTATTTTCGTAATCCACCAGTGGAATATGTTTCATTATTAAATATGTTTAAAAAATTTGAATGTTTTAGAAAAGGTTTATAAAAGAATGTTAATGTTAAAGAGAAAGGAAGGTACAAAAATACACAAACAGTATGATCTCACCTCTACACAATTATATATAAGTAAATACAAATATCACAACTAATTCATGTATATAATCTTCATATAAATAAAGGCAAGCCACAAAAATATTATCAAAATACATAACTGATAAATGACCTTTATACAAAATACACAAAGAAAACTCAAGAATATAATTAACACTGTTGTATGTTATATATAAGAGTGTAAATCCTAAGAATTCTCATCACAAGGAAAATTTTTTCCATGCATTTAATTCTGAATCTATATGAAATAACATTGTTCACTAAACTTATTGTGATAATCATTTCATGATGTATATCATTATATTGAATACCTTAAACATAATAATGCTGCATGTCAATTATATCTCAATAAAACTGGAAAAAAAATTTTTAATGGGCCACCAAAGACAAATATCATATGATATTCTTTATATGTGGAATCTAAAACAAAAATGATACAGTGAACTTATATACAGAACAGAAATAGACCCACAGACATAGAAAACAAACTAATGGTTATCAAAGAGGATGGGGATAAATTGTTTGGGATTAACATACACACACACTACAATATCTAAAATTGATAACCAAAAAGGACCTACTGTATAGTACAAGGAAGTATACTCGATATTTTGTAATAAACTACAAGGGAAAAAAATCTGAAAAAAAAGATACACATGTATATATAACTGAATCATTTTGTTGTACACCTGAAACGAACACATTGTAAATAAACTATACTTCCATTAAAAAATGGGCCAAAGATCTGAACAGACACCTCATTATATACAGAAGATATACCAGATGGCAAATAAGCAATATGAAAAGACACTCATCATCCTTTTATCAATGGGGAATTGCAAATTACAACCATGAAATGCCACCATGCACCTATCAGAATAACTAAAATCCAAAAAGCGAACAAAACCAAATGCTGGCAAGGATGTAAAGCAGCAAGAACTCTCATACATTGCTAGTGGGAATGTAGAATGCCACTTTGAAAGACAGTTTGGTAATCTCTTCCAAAGCTAAACATAGTGTTACCATAACAGCCAGCAATCTTGCTCTTAGGTATTCATCCAATTGACTTGAAAATGTTTATCAACACAAAAACCTGCATACAAAAGTTTATAGCAGATGTATTCATAATAACCAAAAGCTGGTAAACAAGATATTTTGACAGGTGAACGAATAAAGTAAGGTACCTCTATACTAAGGAATATTATTCAACAATAAAATACATGCACTAACAAGGCACAAAAGACAGAATAACATTAAAGACATATTGCTAAGTAAAGCCAGTATATAAAAGGCTATACATGATTGCAATTACATGACATTCTGGAAAGGCTCAACTATACAGAGAGTAAAATGATCAGTGGCTGCCAGAGGTATCGGGTTCAGGATGAATAGATGAAGTACAGGGGACTTTTACAGCAGTAAAACTATTCTGTGTCATACTATAATGGTGACTAGAAGACATTATGCATTTATAAAAACCCATAAAACTTTATGGCACAAAACGAACCTTAATCTAAGAAAATTTTTAAAAATCATTTAGGAAGTCAGGGGATTAAATGCAGACTGTGACAAGAGATTCTATCTGAATTACCAATATACAGAAACTTCACTGAAGATGTGTGTGTGCTCAGTCCCATGTCCGTCTCTTTGCAACCCCATAGACTGTAGTCCACCAGGCTCCTCTGTCCATGGGATTCTCCAGGCAAGAACACTGGAGTGGGTTGCCATTTCCTACTCCAGGGAACTGTCCCAACCCAGAGTTTGACCTTGAGTTTCTTGTATTTCCTGTGTTGGCAGGCAGATTCTTTACCACTGGGTGAGCCACCGGGGAAGCCTATACATGTATACTGGAATTGAATAATTAGATAAATGAATGGCAGACGAGAGGACCAGAGTTTTAGAGGGTTTTGTTGTTGTTATTGTTGTTGTTAACTATTGGAGTAGGAGTTTACAGATAAACAATGGAGGTCAGACGGATCCATAAGGTAAAGAATTAAAAGCTGGAGATAATATGAACTCATATTTAACTTAATACAGATATAAGTATAATATTAATACATAGGTTACTATAAAAGCATTTTTTTTAGTCACTCAAGACCTGAAAGAAATGACACCCAGTAGCAACAAGCATACCTTGTGCCTAGATACTAGCTTTTAAAACCATTCTCCAATAAATGGAACCAGTATTTCTTGGCAAAATGGCTGATTCTAAAGCAGTAAAAATACAAAATGAGTCTGTAGTACCATAATTATGGTGGCAGAGAAGGGGAATGTGAAGGAGGAGGGAGACAAGGAATGGGGAAAGGAGAAGCAGAGAGAAGGGAGGAGGAGAAAGGGGAGGAAAAGGAAAAAAAACACATATACAAGCCCAATGGGGTTGTGTCAAAGGAAGATCAATCAAAAGAGATACAAATAGCTGAAGCTAGAACATGGGGTCACTAAGAGTTGGACACGACTGAGCGACTTCACTTTCACTTTTCACTTTCATGCACTGGAGAAGGAAATGGCAACCCACTCCAGTGTTCTTGCCTGGAGAATCCCAGGGATGGGGGAGCCTGGTGGGCTGCCGTCTATGGGGTTGCACAGAGTCAGACACGACTGAAGCAACTTAGCAGCACAAAAACTCAAACAGCAAAGAACAGTAGTATTAGCTAATAACCTCAATATAAAGTAAGTACTCATGAGTCCATGTTGCTCTGAACAAATGACTGACCTAGTACAGATGTCCCTGGGAATCTGCAAAGGATTAGTTCCAGGACACCCCAGAGGCTCCAAACTACAAGGATAAAGAGCATAATATTTGCACATTGCACACACCATGCTATACACTTCAAATCATTTCTAGATTTATTTAAAATACTTAATATAATGTAAAATGAAAGTGTTAGTCCCTCAGTCGTGTCCAACTCTTTGTGATCCCATGAACTATAGCCCACTGGGCTCCTCCTTCCACAGATTTTCCAGGCAAGAACACTGGAGTGGGTTGCCATTTCCTTCTCCAGATCTTCCTGATCCAGAGATCAAACCTGGTCTCAGGCATTACAGGCAGACTCTTTACCATCTGAGCCAACAGTGAAGCCCAATACAATGTACGTGCTATATAAATCACTGTAACTTTTACCCAAATTTTTTACACAATTTTTTAAAAGTGAAGTTTAGTTGATTTACAATGAAACACTATACTGAAGGGAAAAACAGAATGGTTGTATGGATACAGAATGATCTTAAGTTTATTGTTTACCCTCATTGCTGACTTGGAGCTATACTCGATGTCAGTGATCAACAGCACAAGAGTATTGTATTGCATATTTCTAGCCCCAGAAAAGATCAAAATTCGAAGTACAGTTTCTACTGAATATATATAATTTTCGCACCATCATAAAGTTGAACAATTTTAAATTGAACCATCATAAATCAGTGACCATCTATACAAGCAGAATTGCTACAGAAACACAGTGATTGTCAAACCTACTTCTAATAAGTACGAAATACTATAGATCTTGTTTTACCAGAAGGAATCCTCCAACATGCCTCTTTCCAAGGCAATAAGGCAGCTCTTTCAAAATGTATCAAACTGATTATTCTCCCTAAACTACTTTTAAGTACAGAGAGATAGTGAGACTGATTTCTTGCTTTCATCAAGGCTCACCACCTTACTGCTCAAGTTAGTTTAACATGTGACAGAATTGATAAACTGAGAATGAACAGCCTACATCTGTGCTTTTTATGACACCATTTCCTGATTCCTTAATTCCTAGGATGACTCAACTGAGGCTGGCCTATTTTTAAGTAAATTGGTCTATTTTTAGGAAAACTTGCCCCTATCATGAAAACAAGCCAAAAGCAGACTGCACAAAGGCCCTGAATAAGGGAAACCCAAAACTTGCTCAAAGAGTTACATTATTGGCATCCATGAATAAAATCAAATATATAGAGAACATGTGAAAAGGACAGAGGAGCCAGACTGATGGCACACCCACTAGCCAATCACAGGACATGAACATCAAAAGAAAAAATTAACAAAAAGAAAATAATCTGATTTTTAAAAGTAGGCAAAGGTTTTGAACAGTGATTTTATCAGTTGAAGATACACATATAACAAGTAAGCATATGAAACGATGCTCAACATAATAAGCCATTTTGTGTGTCTGTGTGTGCCTGCTCAGTCATATCCAACTCTGCAACTCCATTAGGAAAATACAAAGCACACTATCTACTATCTATCAAAATGGTTTAAAAAAAAAAAAGACATCAAGTGGTAGAGAGGATACACAGTAACTGAGATGTTGACACACTGCTAGTGGGAAAGCATGTGTGAGTGCTCAAGTCCCTTCAGTCGTGTGACCCCAGGGACTATAGCCCACCAGGTTCCTCTGTCCTTGGGGATTCTCCAGGCAAGAATACTGGAGTGGGTTGCTATTCCTTTTGCTAGAGGATCTTCCCAACCCAGGGATCGAACCCACAGCTCCTGCATCTTCTGCACTTTCTGCAGTGCAGATGAACTCTTTACTTCTGAACCACCAGGGAAGCCTGGTGGGAAACTTTCAAAAAGGCACACATCAACTGGAAAACAGTTAAATACACAATACTATAAAGATCCAACAATCAGATCCCTAGTTATTTATCCCAGTAAAATGAAAACCTATACAAAAATGTTCACAAGAGCTTTACTCCTCATCATCAAAACCTGGAAATTCCAATGTGTCTCAACAGGGGAATGGATAAACTGTGGTACAACCAATGTAACAGTATTGAAAATAAAAAGCAACAAACTCTTGATATATACCACACCTTAGACAAATCTCAACTGCACCAGGCTATTTGAAAAGAAGCAGACTTAAGTAGCTACATACTGTATAATTTCATATTATATATTTTGGAAAAAGCAAACCCTAAGGTTAAAAAACAGACTGAAAGTTGGCAGGGGTGAAGGACAGGTGAACAGTTTGAAAACAAAGACGTAGGGTAGCAAAGGGAATTCAGGGGAGCTAGGGAGGATGACAGGCTTTTAATTGTAGTGGCAATTATAGAACTGGACATGGAACAACAGACTGGTTCCAAATAGGAAAAGGAGTACATCAAGGCTGTATATTGTCACCCTGCTTATTTAACTTATACACAGAGTACATTATGAGAAATGCTAGACTGGAAGAAACACAAGCTGGAACCAAGATTGCCGGGAGAAATATCAATAACCTCAGATATGCAGATGACACCACCCTTATGGCAGAAAGTGAAGAGGAACTAAAAAGCCTCTTGATGAAAGTGCAAGTGGAGAGTGAAAAAGTTGGCCTAAAGCTCAACATTCAGAAAACAAAGATCATGGCATCTGGTCCCATCACTTCATGGGAAATAGATGGGGAAACACTGGAAACCGTGTCAGACTTTATTTTTGGGGGCTCCAAAATCACTGCAGATGGTGACTGCAGCCATGAAATTAGAAGACGCTTACTCCTTGGAAGAAAAGTTATGACCAACCTAGATAGTATATTCAAAAGCAGAGACATTACTTTGCCAACTAAGGTCTGTCTAGTCAAGGCTATGGTTTTTCCAGTGCTCATGTATGGATGTGAAAGTTGGACTGTGAAGGCTGAGCATCGAAGAATTGATGCTTTTCAACTGTGGTGTTGGAGAAGACTCTTCAGAGTCCCTTGGACTGCAAGGAGATCCAACCAGTCCATTCTGAAGGAGATCAGCCCTGGGATTTCTTTGGAAGGGATGCTAAAGCTGAAACTCCAGCACTTTGGCCACCTCATGCGAAGAGTTGACTCATTGGAAAAGACTCTGATGCTAGGAGGGATTGGGGGCAGGAGAAGGGGACGAGAGAGGATGAGATGGCTGGATGGCATCACTGACTCAATGGATGTGAGTCTGAGTGAACTCTGGGAGTTGGTGATAAGACAGGGAGGCCTGGCGTGCTGTGATTCATGGGGTCGCCAAGAGTCGGACACAACTGAGCTGAACTGAACTGATACATGTTAAAATTCAAAGAACTGTAAATCAAAGCACATGCTTTACCACTTAAAAATTAATGAATTTAAAAAAAGAAAAATCAAGTTAAAATAACAACTGCAAAGGATCAAGTCTTTTAATCCCTTCAAACAGAAAACCAACTTAAGGTCTGAAAACACCTGGATTAATCAACACCATACATTTCCTGATGCAATGCAATGAGAATTGACCACTATATTACCCCCATAAGCCTGGGGTAATCCTGCTAAAAGAGCTTAACATAATTGTGAAGAAATATCAGACAAGGCTAAACTGAGGCATTGTGCAAAAACAACTGGCTTGGACTCCTCAAAAATACCAATTACACCTTTAAAAAAAACTCAGGAACGGGTTCAGATCATAGAAGTCTAGTAAAAGAACTCCACACAACACAATCTTAGATAAGGACTTTATTATAGATGGGATAAATGACAAAATTTCAGTGTGGCCCACTGATTAGATAACAATATTGTGTCAATGTTAATTCTCTGATTTTGATTACTGCACTGTGATTATATAAGAAAATTCCTTGCTTTGGAGATGGGAAAAAAAAAAAAAAAAGTATTTAGGGCATTACTCATAAATAGCTCAGGAAAAAAAAATATTTTAAAAGACAAAGAAAAAAATAAGGTTGTATTTACATTTGACAAATCTGAGAGAAGGGTTTCCAGGAATTCTTTTTACTATTCTGCAACTTTTGTCTGAAATTATGTCAAAATCAATTATTTTTTTAAATAAACATCCTTCAGGCTAAAAATAACAGATCAAGTTATCTAAAGGTAAGAATCACCATGAACACCTTTAATAAAATTAAGAGTCACGGGAATGCTCTTAGTACTTACTTCAAAACTGACCAGAGAATGGTGTCCCAGCACAAAGCCTGGAATTCTGGGTTCTACTGTGGCAAGGAACTAGCTTGCCACTGTTAAGTATCTTAACTACTGAAGCAACTCTCTCCCCTCGACTGCTTCCCGGTTCGTGCAGATCTGGCTATAAAAAAAGCAATCATATTGCCTTAGAAATTATTCGTATTTATAAACTGGGTTATAAATCAGGGTTCTGTGGCTCTGATTAATACCAGCACTTCTCAAATCGTATCAACTCTGGGAAATCAACAAGAGTATTTTGGGACCCATAAGCCTGGGAACTATCCTCTAAAATGGCAGATTTAGCAAGGCAGTATAACTGTGCACACTCTTGGCTAACAGCTTTTGCTTTTAGCTATATTCCCTCATCTTGTCACAGCCTTCTTTCAACCAACAGATTTCATTACTCATAAAGACACAACATTAAAACAAGTAAGAAACACTAACTCTATCTCAGAAAACTCCAAGAAACTTAAATACAACACAAACATAATCACTTCAGGGACACAAAAAAGGGGGAGATTGTTTTTATTTTCATGCTTTTTGAAGTCTCAACATGGAAGAGATAAAGACAGACCACAGGTAAAAATTTTAAATATGCAGACAGAAAAGAAGTCACTTTAGAAAGAACAAGGCTTTATTCATAACTTCAGGATTAAGGAATCAAATCTTAAATAGGAGTGTTCCATTCAGCACTTACTCAATTTCCTTTTTTAGTGATATGTATAGAATTTATGAGTTGGCTCTTAGTTCTGGCATGCTCAGTTCTCTTGCTTATAGAAACAGGATCTTAAAACTTCATTTTCAGAACACTTTAAAAACCAAACCAATGCTTTCCCTTCAAGGATATGAAAGGCATTTCCTATTTAAATCTGATTCATGGTTTTATAAAGCAAGAAGATCACTTATATTATTTCATCATCCATATGCTGGATTCTAACATTCTTTGGTGATGGTGATGTGTTCAATGAAATAAACTTATAAAGACAGAATTCCTTCTCAATTTGTAAACCAAAATTTTAAAAGCAAAACCCCTGTAGAGACACAAAGACATTTTTTATAACATAAGCAGCTACAACACTAAGCTGCTGGCACAGACCAAAACAATTAAGGGATAAATTATTATTTAACCTTTCAATACTCTGTTTGCTATATAATTTGTAAAGATTTTAAATATACCTTTTTCTGCAAAAAAAAGTAAGATTATCCCCAGCTTAACAGCTTTTGAAGATGTAAATATTATAAATAAAAAAGGGTAACTTTCCTACTGAATGTCCAATTATAAACTGAACCCCAAAACCCCAATTTTCCTATCCCAAGGACATAAAAATGATCTAAAGTAGATTAAAGTGCCCCGTAAGTTCATACTAAAAATGACTTTTCATATGCTCTTCCACTAAAGCAATCAATATAAAAAGAATGTAAAAGCATGTTTAGTGCTTGAAGGTTTAGGTAACCTCCAAGGAATCAAAACTCACAAGCTTTTAAACCCAGAG
This sequence comes from Oreotragus oreotragus, assembly GCA_006410675.1. Taxonomy (NCBI): domain Eukaryota; kingdom Metazoa; phylum Chordata; class Mammalia; order Artiodactyla; family Bovidae; genus Oreotragus; species Oreotragus oreotragus. The sequence goes on from SJYX01013690.1 coordinate 85,232, forward strand.
CTATACAATGTATGAAAATACTAATGTCTCATAAAAAAGCAAGCCAATAAACTTCTATTTGTTAATGGCCTAAATTTCGGTAATAATTCCATTCTCCATAATTTTTTATCTAAAACTTCAAAGCCATCAACTTTTTAGTTCTTCAAGTGAGCAACTGAAATAGTTGCATTTATTCAGGTTTAAAACTAAATTTCCCTTCTCTCAATGTGAAGGCATAGACAAAACAGAGAGTAAAAGTATTTTGTCCAACATCCTGACCCTACAGATGTGGAAACCATATACAACATGATTTCATGTCATCATTGATTCACCTTCACCACCAGTAGCATCTTGAGAAATATGAAGGTCTTCAAGCATCTCAGCCAGACTAATTCGAGGTGCTCCTTCATCATCTGTGTCACTTTCCACAGGAATGGTTGAATCTACAACAAAATATAAAGAGAATTTAAAATAAATACAAATATGGAAATATGCAAACACTTGCCCTCCCCATCATTATTACTTAACCATATTATATCTGTAGCACTTATATCACATCCAGAGCGGGCAGTTAAATATGCATTGAATGACTGAATTTGCATAAATGTATGAGTAACTACCCATTTGTAAAGGGGACAGCAAATTGAGGGATCATGCTAGGATGCAAATTATATTAATGTAGCAAAGTAAACAATATTTTACTGTTGTGAAAGTTTGGAATTTTTTTAGGGGGAAGATGGGTAAATATTTAGAGTAGTTTTAGAACATACAATAAAAGTCATTTATGTAATCGAAGTTTAAGATATCAAGATCCTCATACTGCAGTACTTATTTATTTACAGAAGATACAACTTAAATACTCCTTATTCACCAACCTCTATAAATGTTCACATTTTTTCTAATTGCTTCATCTTCTTCAAGATCTTCAAGGAAATCTTGGTATTGCCTACAGAAGGATAAAGAAACATTTAAGTATCTCTCCTTTACCAAAAAGTATGAAGTTAATGTCTTCTTCATTTTCAGTATTACAAGGTAAGTGTGTTCCAAGTATTAAAATCTTTAAAAATAATAACGGAAGGTCAAATATGGATCTTGAAAGGTTTTTGAAAAATATTTTCCTTCAAAATTACCTGATCAATAATAAACAATACACACTTGAATATAAGTGAAAGTCACTCAGTCATGTCTGACTCTTTGTGACCCCAATCACTACACAGGCCATGAAATTCTCCAGGCCAGAATAATGGAGTGGGTAGCCATTCTCTTCTGCACATCTTCCCAATCCAGGGATCGAACCCAGGTCTCCCATATTGCAGGTAGATTCTTTACCAGCTAAGCCACAAGGGAAGCCCAAGAATACTAGAGTGGGTAGCCTGTCCCTTCTCCAGCAGATCTTCCTGACCCAGGAATCAACCAGGGTCTTCTGCATTGCATGCAGATTCTTTACCAACTAAACTATCAGGGAAGCCACACTTGAATATAAGAGGACATTAAATATAAGACAATGAGAAGACCCCTTCATACTTTACCCTCTCCCTCAAAGAATGTATAGCCAAGTTGAAACAAAACATTTTTAAGATTATAGATGAAAGTCAAATATATACTTAAAATATCTATTTAATATTATATATTTATACATACTTATTTTAAATTACACTATGAGACTATATTTTATAAATACTGCTGTCTCCCACTCACATTTCAAGCCACAACTTTATTTAAACTTTTCATTTTTGTAGATACCAATGTTATTAATGTCATCATTAAAGCCACTCTTTCAATCATACAATAAATTTTTCTAGAACACAGCATCTTCATTTCTCCTTAAATTGAAAACCAGCATATTTGGTATCAAAGAGCTGTTTTCTTTTACACTAAGTCTTAAGTACTCATTTGCTCTCTGTGATATCCACAAGGTTATCATTATACCTTGTGGATTACACTCTGGACCCACAGCAACTCATTATATTTTCAAATGAATCATCTATAACAACACTGCAATCATCAGGTCACAAATCACAAAAAATAACTAGATATGTGGTAAAGGTCAATATGTCTGCTCATCCTGATCCAAACAACATATTGATAAGAAAACAAAATTAATATTGAGTGCAAGAAGCAACCGTGTGGTAACTATTTCTTGATGATATAAAAACCACAAAGATTTACCAAAAGGATTTGAGACAACATAAAAAGTATAAACGAAGTGGGACCTTTCATCATCTGTATCCATGTTTTCTCTATCTCTTGCAAGCTCTTTCAGTTTCCAGTTCCTACGACGCTGACGTTTGGTACGGTCATAGCTCTTCTTGATTAATACCTAAAGAAACATTTGCAAAATTACAAAAAATGGTAACTAAGTAACAGGATCTCAAAAGCCAATAAAATTTTTTAAATGAAAGGTTATGGGAATGTCAGAAAGACCGCCAACTGATGATAGTGGTTATACCTCAAAGGAAAGGAAAAAGAGGCAGATAAAGAGGCAGTGTCAGATAAAGAGGCAGTGTCAGAACTTGCAACATTTTAATTAACAGACTTAATATTTTATGAGAATGCATTTAGCCTTATGTGTATAACTGCTCAATTTACTAACTGAAATTTTCCAGTGACAGACTTTTTTATACTAAAAATTTCATGTTTCTGGTGGTTTTTTCCTTCTGTTACATCGAAGTTCAGTTTTCCCCTACCATTCATGTAAGTCATTCTGAAACATTATCAAAGGAAGACAATTTTTCTCCCTCATATTCCTACTAATAAATACTTATAGGCTACCTATATATATTCACAACTATATGTCCTAGAACAATAAAGTGGGGATAAAATAATTTTACAAAATCTTGTAAGACCATTTTAATCTTCTCTTTATGACCTCTTTGAGAAATACAGATTTAGACTTACACCTAACCCATGTTTCTATTTCCTAATTTATTAATAAAAGCACAACTGGGTGATGAGGAGGGGAGTCCTTCTTATGCCATGACTTGATTTCTGCCCACAGCTAAAGAGATTAATATTTATTTTAAAACATTAAGTCAAGCAAGCAGGAGATAGCCTTTCACATTTCACATTAACTGTTGCTCCTGATTCTTATAAACTTATGTTAAAAGTTACCATTTTTTTTTCCCATCCTTTCTCTTAAGACTTAATACTGTGAAGATTATTTTCAACTAATAATTATATTCAAACCTGAATGATGGTGTTAACTTTAAATGCCTTCTTAACAATACATTAGGGACTTTCCTGGCAGTGGTTAAGACTCCACGCTTCCATTGTAGGAAGCACGGGCTTGACTGCCATCAGGGAACTAATAAGATCTATCTGAGCTACCATCAAAAAATGAAGAAAAAAGGCATGAAATAAACTGAGCCTAAAAGAATGAACAGAATAAAGGTCATCATTTTTAGCTGTAAATTGATTTTTGCTCTATAGATACTATCAAGCAATCTGACAGAATGAAAATTTGGTAAGAGAAAATAAAAAATTCAATGAATCTTGGATTTTGAGATTATCAAAGAATAATCTTACATAAAGATTTTGCTATTATAACTGCAATTTCAAAAGAAATTTCTAAGTTTATTATTTTCAAAAAATGAGAGCTCATGCCTCTTCCCCATAACAGTTACATTAATCCCCATCAACACAAGAAAAAGGGGGGAAAATCTAAAGCCTTACCACATCTGGGACTCTATCTGATTTCATTTTGTTGACATGCTCATCATTTAAGTTACAGTTGACCAAATCAAACCTGAAATGAAAACAATGAAACAGTGACACACTTACTCTTTCCATGTTGTTTTATAAATGATCACCTAACAGTTCCTCCTAAGATCAAGCATTTAATATGCTTTCCCACTTAGAAGTTGTGCAGTAAGCAGGCTTCTACAGACCCCAGTAAAAATAATAATGCATTCTATCTCTGAGTTTCACAAGTCATCCACTACTGCCCATCTTACCATATGCTTCTAAAAGTACAAAACAAATATGTATCAGTCTAATGTAAGGATTCAGTTAGATGGCTCCATTTCATTTATAAACAACAAAAAAACAGAACACCCTTCATTCTCCAGTAAAAAGAACTGAAACCCCAAGAGCAAAAGTAATGTCTAAGGCAAGCTTATTACGTTCTGCATCAGAATGGGCTATCCTACACCCATAAAGACCCCTTACATATATAGCTGCCATATTTTAACAGTGAAATTTATTTTAACAACAGTATATGCCTAACAAAAAACCACTTGCTCCCCAAAAAACTATACAGATAATCTTATCATACAATTTCAGGGATCAATTACTCAAAATCTTTTAACAAATGACTCTAAGATAATGGCCAAAATGGAATAATTATAAGCTTCTGTCCAATCAGTAATTTATTTATCAATAATACAGTGAGCTATATAGCTCCTAAGAATTCTTAAGTTCTTTTTAGGATAAACAACTTTATTTTAGATAGCTCTGCTGGCTCCCAGAGAAAATTTGCAATGCTAGTGGGCAGTTTAAAATAATATAAAATAATACAAACCCCAACACCAGGTCTCCAGGATTTAGAAGATGTCCCAAATGAGTGCGACAAAAATACTGTTTATCTGTATTCATTTCAGATGTTTTCTGTACCCAGACTTCCCCGAGGGTATGCTTAACAGGGAAGAAAATGAATTCTTCAATAATCTAGGCATAACTTAAAAAGCATCTCATAGAAAAGTTAAATACAATGTTGATTTCGGTTTCTGATTTTCATTTTAAATTAAAAGTGTTTGACTTTCCAGACCTCTGAAACACTGCCAAAATTAACCAATTACTGAACTATGAGTAGAGAAAAACTCATAAGTAATTCATAAAATAAATATTTTTGTTAAGATGTTATTCAAGGCTTCTAGAAAACACTGTCACCTAAAAGCAGACACATATATAGAACTTTCAAAAGAAATGTATTCACAGGGAGATCACCCAAGAAAGACTGAGCAGAAAGAATAAAGTACGTGCGTCCATGCCTGTGCTCAGTCATGTACAACTTTCTGCGATCCCAGAGACTATAGCCCGCCAGGCTCCACTGTCCATGGGATGGCCAGGCAAGAATACTGGAATGGAGTGCCACTTCCTTCTCCAGGGAATTTTCCCAACCCTCCATCTCCTGCATTGGCAGGTAGATTCTTTACCACTGCACACCTGGGAAGCCACCTACTAAAAATGCAGGGGAATCTTCATTTAAATACAGCAAACATCTTAAGTAACACCTCTGTTTTACACATACGGTTAAAAACACCAGAGTTCATAGAAAATAATCTAACAATCCCAGCAGCACCACTGCCACAACAGCATCCAAATCTTCATCAAATTAATTTTCTGAATGTCTAGTATTTTGAGGCATAACTTTAAAAAAAAAAACTATTATGGAAACATCATCTCAAGTTTGAACTTTTTAAGCAAAAAACCACTAAAGGCCCTTTCCAACACAGAATTTTACAAGCAATTGTTAATGACATTTCAAATTTCCTGGCTGAATTAAGTATAGACATGCCAACACCTTTTACTAACAAAAACAAACTCAAGTAGAATGGGATTCAGAGCAAAACACTAAGAATTATAGGTAGAATTAACAAATCTCAAAGAGGTAAAAAGAAGAGGAAAAGATAGAGGAAAAAACTGAGGTTAACAGACAGGTTCCAGATTTAGGGGAAAACTGGCAGGGGAGAGGAAAAAAAGCAAATTACCAGGGAAAGACTAAATTCTAATAATGTATTTTCTGAAAACAGAAAAAAACAGATATCTAGCTTTATATATGCTGGAGAAGAAGTGGTGGTGTTTAAATGATAAGTGTTTGCTCTTAAATACTACTTTCAAAGTAGAAGAAACAGGACTGACATGCTTGAAGAAATATCTGATTTCAGATACTGGGGTAAGAACTTCACAATGTGATTTTAGAACACCTACATGTTGTGGTGTTATCCCAAAACCTAAGGATGCTTTCAAAGACTAGTAAAGAAAGTCATGTCAAAGGATATAAGAATACACCTACAGCTATTAAGAAACTGAGTCAATAATCTTTCAAAACAGAAAGCATCAGGCCCTGATGGATTCACTGGTGAATTCTAGCAAACATTTAAGGGAGATATACCATTCCTCTAGAATCTTCTCCAGAAGGGAGAAGCAAAGGGAACACTTCCTAACTCATTGACAAGCCCACCATTACCATAAAATCAATATCAGACAAAGACATTACAAGGAAAGTAAACTACAGGCTAATCTCTCATCAACACAGATTTAAAATTCAACAAAATATAAAAGAACTGTACACCATTACCAAGTGGAATTTAACATATGTATGCAAGGCTAGTTCAATATTTGAAAATCAAGTTAATGGAGCTCATCAGTCATTAACAACAGGCTAAAAACAAAACAAAAATCACACAAGCTATCAATAGATAAAAAGCATTTGACAAAATCCAACACTCATTCATGATAAAAACTCTCAGTAAACTAGAAATAGGGGGAAACTTCTGTCACTTGATAAGGAGTATCTATTTAAAAATTACAACTAACATTATACTTAATGGTCAGAAACTTGGAGCTTTCCCTCTAAGATCAGGTACAAGGCAAGAATGTCCCCTCTCACTACTCGTTTGCAATATCCTACTGGAAACCCTAGCTAATACAAAAGATAAGGAAATGAAAGGTATATAGACCGGGAAGATGAAAATAAAATGATCTTTACAGATGACACAGTCATCTACACAGAAAACTTAAATGGACCAAAAAGCTCCTGAATATATACAGCAAGTTTACAGGATACAAGGTTATATATGAAAGTCATTTTCCTGTTTACCAATACAAAAAATGATACTTGAAATGTTAAAACAGCATTTACATTAGCACCCAAAAATGAGATACTGAAGTCTAACAAACTACGTATAAGATCTGTATGCAGAAAACTACACTCTCATAAACAAAATCAAAGAACTAAAACACAAAGATGTTATATGCTCATAGACAGGAAAACTCAATATTGTCAAGATTTAAGTTCTGCCCAACCTGACCTACAGATTTATGCAATTCTGATCAAAATCCCACGTTAAGCCACATAGGTATAATATACAACATAAAGAAAACAGTCAGTCATACTGTAATACCTTCGTATGGTGACAGATGGTAACTAGACTTACCATGGTGATCATTTCACAATATTATGCAAATATCAAATTACTTATACATAGAAAATAAACTACTGTACATCAACTACGTTTCAATTTTTTAAAGATCCCAATAGGATTTTTTTGTGGGTATCAACAACTGATTTTGAAGTTTAAATAGATAAGCAAAAGATCCTGAATAGTCAACAAGATTTTGAAGGAGAAGAATAAAGTTGTAGGAATGACACTACCTAACTTTAAGACTTATTATACTGCTACAGTAATCAAGGCAGTGTGGTACTGACAAAAGAATAAACAAATAGATCAGTGGAACAAAATACAGTCCAGAAGTGTACCCACATAAATACAATCAACTGATCTTTGACAAGGGAGCAAAGGCAATACAATGGAGCAAAGACAGTCTTTTCAACAAATGGTGCTTAATCAATTGGATGCGTGCATGCAAGTTGCTTTAGTCATATCCGACTCTTTGCAACCCTATGGACCATAGCCCACCAGGCTCCTCTCTCCACAGGATTCTCCAGGCAAGAATGCTGGAGTGGGTTGCCATGCCCTCCTCCAGGGGATCTCCCCGACCGGGGATCAAACCCATGTCTCCTGCAACTCTTGCACTGCAGGCAAATTCTTTACTGCTGAGTCACCAGGAAAGCCCAATCAACTGGATACTGGCATACAAAAAAAAAAAAAGTCAATCTAGACACAAACCTTACACCTTCCACAAAAAACTAACTCAAAACGGATCACAGACCTAAGTGGAAAACACACAACTATAAAACTCCTAGAAGATAACAAAAGAAAAAAATCTAGCTGACCTTGGGTTTAGCAATGACTTTGTAAGTAAAACAAAGGCAGGAACAAAGGGAAAAAATTCAAAAATTTCAACAGAGATACCTGGCTATCAAACAATCAAATATTACTTGCTGCTGCTAAGTCACTTCAGTCGTGTCCGACTCTATGCGACCCCACAGACGGCAGCCCACCAGGCTCCCCCATCCCTGGGATTCTCCAGGCAAGAACACTGGAGTGGGTTGCCATTTCCTTCTCCAATGCATGAAAGAGAAAAGTGAAAGTTAAGTCGCTCAGTCTGTCCGACTGTTAGCGACCCCATGGACTGCAGACCATCAGGCTACTCCGTCCATGGGATTTGCCAGGCAAGAGTACTGGGGTGGGGTGCCATTGCCTTCTTGATATATCACAAAAGGTACATATCATCACTTCTGAAATGTTGTGACAAAATTAAAAAATTAACCTAAATTGAAATGAGACTTCAGATCCACTTTTAAAGGAAATATAAGAGATTACAAAGCAAGTTAAATAACATCATGAGGAAATGAGAATATAATCCACAAAATAAATGGCCTAGTTGCCTTAGAAAGTTGCTATCATAAAAAAAAATAAATTAGAAGAAAAGAGCGGGTACTATTATTAATATTTAAGAGGTACAATATTCAAATTTAATGTACAGTCAGTCCTCAGATAGGTACTGGTTTGAACAAACCATAAAAGACACTTTAGGACAAATGAAGAAATTTGGCAAGCTATATAGTTGATATGTATGGTAATACTTTGATTATGTAGCAAATGTTTTTAGGTTTTACAGATGCATATTGAAGCATTCAGTATTTAGTGATAATATATATACATTTAATTCAAAATGTTTGAAATTTTTTAAAAAATGAAAGAGAGTTAAGCTTCTCATTTGCTCCTTCTATACAAAAAGTAAAAGAAATACTTTTTCATAATAACATTTAATATTAAAGAGAAAGAATTAACTTACCAGACAGTATAAGTCTGATAGTTTTCACCACAATGGCCACATGTTAAAAGCAAATGGCATACAGACACAAAACACAGTTTTAACTGAATGTGGTATTAGCTTATTTGGAACTACATTTTGGAATTACTAACAAATTAAGAAAAAAAAAAAAAAGAGAGAGAGGGAAACTAAAACAGTAAGTTAGGATTAAGGGGAAGGTGAACAGGATGGAGCTTACCTTTTTTGATATCATTCCAGCACCTGCACTGCGTTTTATATCTCGGACTATGCTGCATTCCATAACAATAAACTCCTCCAGTTGTTTGGGATGGCATAAACTATTGAAAGGGTGACTCCAGAAAGTGTTCCCATCGATATCTGCAACTAAGAGGAAACACAGAACATTAAAGAATGAAAGAACTGAAGTATTCCAAAAGCCATCAAATGTGTTAACTAGGAAGAAGTTGATACAGTGAACTGGGAATCATCAGGTCAACAGAAACCAGAATGGTAACTCACACTGCAGGGGACATCAACCCCAAATTTCCCAGAGAGTAAGAGAAATACCAGGTGCCAAAAATATCTTAAGTAGCTACTAACAAGTACCTTTAAAATAAGATCAGATCCAATCAGCTATGTAGCTGTTTCATGTGCTAGCATTTTATTTGACACATTATCAGCCATCTTAGGTGTTAGTTTATGGGAAATAAATTTCTACCTGACAGATGTTCATCCCAATACTGCAAACAGAATTTTGATTGAGCATTCTAATTGATAATAAATGACTTTCTAGAAAATATCAAAATAAATTCAATGTTTTACAAAAGAAAACTTGTATTACAGTAAACATATGAAAAAGATCAACTAGGTGATGCAACCAAATACTGAGAGACACTTACCAATATAGGGTCTTTTTTTAAGTCAAATGTTCCAAACTTTAAAACATATGCTCTACACTAAAATTTGATAATGAACTTAAATAATTAGTCATAAAAAATAAAAGAGGTAAATAAGTCCAGTTCAGTAAAAATAAATGGGATAAGACTAATAAAAACTTAAAAATTCAATGAAATTTTTCTTCAGAAAAAAAAAAAAAATACAAGGGCAAGTTACCAAAAGTGTTAAAAAATTCCACTATTTTAAACACTGTGTACAGTATTAATTTTAACTAATTTTTTAAAACAATATTACTGAGAATACTTGATAAAATTAACATTAACAAATTATTATTGCTTTTTAAATACAAGGCAGTTTCTAAAGCTTACCTTGTAGGGTATTTGGATCTATGAGGTGGATGACACTCGTTACTCGAATACACACACAAATCTGGTTCATGTTTCCCAGGCTTTGTGCCAGTTTTGGAGACAGACAAACAACATTATCCTAGGAATAAGAACTAACATTTAATATGAAGCAGATTTTAAGCAGGAGTCTTTGATAAACATCAATGTAAACGTGATCAAAGTGCATTTGATCAAACCAAAATGTCATTTTTAATTCTGTCAACAAATGGCTTAAGAGAATCAGACCTTGCAGAAACAGAAAATAAGCTATACCTTCTTAAGATGGAGATAACTGTCTTAATAAAATGGATTTTTAAAGTATTTTAAAGATCCTAGTCACCAAGGTGTTTAGTTCATTTCAATTTTACTGAAGTGTGAATGCTTGCTTATTATTCTGTGTTAATACAGTGTGACTTCATTTACTCTACATAAAAATTTCAGAGAAGCTGTATGTTCCTCCTTCTAGTCTACATGTACCAATGTATAATCAAAGATCTAATGTCCCCCCCAAGAGCACATATGCCTATGTGTGCACCAGGACATACTAATACCAATGTGGCTATCTGTTATTAAAATATAAAAGGGATCTGGATTATATTTTAAGCTGTATCTATTCACAATCATAGGCTCCCTCACTGAAAGGACATTCTGTACACCCTTACTGGCACCTAGCTCAGTAGTCCTTTTTTCCTGAAACTTACTAAGATTCTCCAAAGATTAATGGAAAAACTTCTTTACACTCTGTATTCATTCAGATACCTATATGAATCACTGAAAGCACTTAATACACAAGGCCTAAGTATGTCCCTCACCTAGATTCACTGTTTTATTTAAATTGGGGGTCTGCAAAATCCTTGAGGCAAATATTTGTAAATAAAGTTTTGCTAGAACACAGCCTCAGCCCTTCATTTACCGATTATCTATGGCCAATTCTGTGCAACAACAGCACAGCTGAGTAGTTGCAAAACAGACTATATAACCTAAAAACTCCAACTATTTACTATCAGGCTGTTTACAAAAAAAAATTTGCTGACTCTGTTTAAGCCATCATTTCATGATACTGTACTAAACCATAATTAGTGATTACAGATTTAAAGCCTTAGAGTCACAGACCTAGGTACAAATCCTGGTTTCCTTTTGTTGTTAACTTTGGGCAAATCATCTAACCTCCCCAAGCATCAGTTTACTCATCTTCAGAATGATGCTATGATTTACTCCAGTTGTTATGAGACTAAACAGGTGAAACATACTTAAGTACTCGAAAGTACCTTTATGTACAATGCTCACAATAAATTATAGCACTTATCATTATTAGTGATTTAAACATGGACATGTAAGTTCCTATGTAGCAGAGACATCTAGGACACAGTGCTTAATACAGTTTTCTATACAACAGATCCCCAATAACTTTTTGTTGAATTTTAATTCATTTATATTTTTTGAAGCAGAGTTTTACCTTAGTTCAACTAATGAAATGACAATTTTTGTCTTTAGAAAAAGGATCAGATTTGCAACTACCAGAAGTGGTGGGGGTGTGGGCAAGGGGAAAGAGGAATTGGATGACCGTAGTTAAAAGGCACAAACTTCCAGTTACAAGATCAATGACTATGAAGGATATAATGTACAACATGACAAATATAATTAACACATCTTTATGTTATGTATGAAAGTTGTGAAGAGAGTAAATCCTAAATTCTTATAAGGAGAAAAATATCTCCTTTCTAATTTAATTTTATATCTATATAAAATAATGGATGGTCATTAAAAAATGATAATCTATATCTTAAGTATTATTCAGATATTTTTAAAATCACAAAAATAATTCAATGCTCTCCTTCCATAATATTCTTCAATTTTATCATGCCAAAATCCAGTTTGCACACATTCCACAAAGTGGCTCACTGATAAGTAATTTCCTCTATTCAAAGTTTCACAGAATTACCATGTGTCCACTAGGACTGCAAAGTTTAAGGAATATATGCCTTAAAAACTGCAATAAGGCCTTTTAATTAGTACACCAAAAATTTATAATTTTAATCATGAATACTCTTAAATCTTTTTAACCTGACTAAAATGTGTCAGAAATCATTAAGAAGTTATTCTAAATGTTTAACAAATCCCAGAAGGAAATTAGGAGCTAATAATTACATACAAACCAATTAAAGACATGGATTAATTAAATGAGAAAAAGTACCTTGCATATTGGAACAATTTCCACAGAAAATGTGCTTTTGTAATTGTATGTATTACTATGGATATCCTGAGAGATCAGTCTCTGGGAGGCTTTGTATCTGTTAAGAGAAAAAGTTAACCATTATAAAAAGGCAAAGGTCTTTATTTGTCTAATCTTGGGAATATAAATTTTCATTAAATCATCACTGTCCAAAGTCTGAAACAGCTTCCTGATGTCTGTTAGGGTGAAGTCTCAGTCCATCCACTTAATTTATAAACCTTCACCAGTCTGACTGCACTCTGTTTTCCAGTCTATCTACTGAAAACCTCCAAAACAGGCCCATGGTTTAGACCAAGCAAGTCTACATCTACCATCCATTAAAAGCCACACTAACGTCCACTCCTAGTCCCTGTTCACATTAATCTCACCCTTCAGCACAAACTCTACTTTCAAAAATTCCCCACTTTGGGAGCTTAAGCCCTTCCGACTCCATAAAGTTTCTCCCCAAAGTCCTTTAACCCTGTTCTTTTTTCTTATTTAAATATAGTGAATCAATGGTTCAGGACTACAGTGCTTACTATCACAGACTGAGTCTAGCTCCCCAAAGATTCTTAAAGTTCTTTGGCTAACACTTCTGTTAAAAGTAGTTTATCCAACAAATGCTCACTAATTGTGTAAGTAATCCTACTATAGTTTTACATATTTTAAGGTAAGTTGCCTAAACCTGAAGAATGGATGTGACCTACATTCATTCCCTGTTGCCTGGATTTAATCACAGGTAGGTTTCAGAACATACCTAGTGGGGACGGTACACTGAAGAAATTCTACCATCTTCTGAGCATGTTGTTTTGAGGAATAATAGAAATCCAGACCATCTTTTAAAGAAAAAAGCCATATTAAAGTAATATTACAAAATTTTCTTCTACTAATATGACTATATCACAAATTAATGCATGTTAAATAATTAAATTATAATTTTCCTGCCATAGCACACTAGAAATGCCATATCACTTAAGACTTGTCTGACAAAAGGACAGATAAATCAGACAAATGCAAACAAAACAAGACTCATAACTTAAGACAAAATTCAAGGTCAAAAGGAAGAGAAAAATATTAAACAGAACAAAAAAGGGTATTTTATTTAATAAACAGACAATCCACCATGAAAACAACAGAAATGCATCTAATAGCATAGTGTTGAGATACAGAAATCACAAACTACTAAAAAGAAAAAACTGACAAATGTTAACACATGTAATCACTGAGACAGACTAGTATAAGACTAACAAAACCAAAATGATCAAAAAATGAAATGTGTTGTGCCAAATCGCTCAGTCATGTCCAACTCTTTGCAACCCCATGGTCTGTAGCCCACCAGGCTCCTCTGTCCATAGAGACTCTCCAAGCAAGAATACTGGAGTGGGTTGCCATGCCCTCCTCCAAGGGATCATCCCAACCCAGAGATCGAACCCAGGTCTCCCGCACTGCAGGCGGAATCTCTGCCATCTGAGCCACCACAGAAGCCCAAACTGATCCAAAATAGGAAGAGTACAAAGAACTTGAAGAACCAACTATCAAGGTTGATTTAACTGAGATTATAGAATGTGGTCCAAGAAAGAATACCTATTCTTTTCAAAAAATTGATAGAATATTCTTAAAATATTCACATACGAATATTAAATTTTAAAACTTTTATGATTCAGAAAACATTATTATAAGTAGGCACCACATATCCTAACTTCAAAATATATTACAAAGTTACAGTCATCAAAACAGTGTGGTACAGACAAAAAGGCAAGTCTACAGAATCAATCCACACATACATAGTCAATTGATCATGAACAAGTGTGCCAAGAATACACAGTGGGAAAATGAAAATACCTTCAAAAATTGGCACTGAGAAAACTGGATATCCACATGCAAAGGAATGAACTGAACTCTTATTTTATATCATTAACAAAAATCAACTCAAAACAGATTAAAAAGACTCAAACTAGGACCTGAAACTATAGAACTTCTAGAAGAAAATATGGAAAAAGCTTCATGACATCAGTCTTAGAAATTATTTCATGGATGACACGAGAAGAAAAATAAACAACTGAGGCTACTTCACACTAAAAAAGCTCACACACAGCAAAAGAAACAATCACCACATTAAAAGGGCAACCTGCTGCTGCTGCTAAGTCACTTCAGTCATGTCCAACTCCGTGTGACCCAAAAGACGGCAGCCCTCCAGGCTCCTCCATCCCTGGGATTGATTCTCCAGGCAAGAACACTGGAGTGGGCTACCATTTCCTTCTCCAATGCATGAAAGTGAAAAGTGAAAGTGAAGTCACTCAGTCGTGTCGACTCTTAGCAACCCCATGGACTGCAGGCTACCAGGCTCCTCCATCCATGGGATTTTCCAGGCAAGAGTACTGAAGTGGGTCCCCAGTGCCTAAAGAATGGGAAAAAATATTTGCAAACCATGTATCTGAAAAGCGGCTAATCTCCAGAATCTATCAGGAATTCCTATGACTCATCAAAGAATACAACAACAACCTGATAAGCCAATAAGAAATGGGAAAGGAATAAAACATTTCTCAAAAAAAGATGTACAAATGGCACAGATATATGAAAAAAGCTCAATGCTGCTAATCAAGGAAATGCAAATCAAACCCACAATGAGTTTACATTTCAATGCTTTCAGGATGGCTATTATCAAGGAAAAAAAAGACACATACTAGTGAGAATATGGAGATACTGGAACCCTTGTACACTACTACTAAGGCAAATATAAAACAGTACAGTCACTATGGAAGACAGTGCAGACGTTCTTCATAAGCTTAAAATCAGAACTATCAAACGATACAGTAATCCTTCTTCTAGGTATTTATCCACAAGACGTGAACTCAAGATCTCCTATGTCTATTGAGGTATTATTCACTAAAGCTAAGAAGATGGACATTTGGGTTGTCTCCACAACAGATGAATGGATAAACTGTGATATATACCTCCAATGGAATATTATTCAGCCTTAAAAAGGAAGGAAATTCTACAACGTGCAACAATACGGATGGATGTTGAGAACACTGCGTTAGGTGAAATAAGCCAGTCACAGAAAAACAAATACTGCATGATTCTATTTATATGAGGTACCTAAAATAGTCAAAAGCATAGAGTAACAGTGGAACTATGGTTGCCAGAGAGAAAGGAGAAATGAAGAGTGACTAGTTAGTGGGCATAAAATTTCAATCAAACAAGATGATTCAGCTAGAGATCTGCTATATAACACTATACTTACCCAATAAGGTATTATACACTATCATACACTTAAAATTTTAAGAGGGTAGTTTTCATGTTGTGTTCTTATCATAATTTAAAAAAAAAGAAAGAAAGAACCCATTAAGAAAATGAAAATACAGGCCAGGAGAAAATATTAACAAATCTTATGTGAAAAGGGGCTTATATCAAGTGTATATTTTAATAAATCTTACAACTTAAGACAAACAACACAATCAAAACTGGCAAAAATTTAAACTGCTGTTTTAGCAAAAAAGATACAGAAATGATAATAAGGTCATGAAAAGACAATTAAGATTAAGTCATTAGCAAAAAGCAAATTAAAACCACAATGAGATACCATTTCATCCCCTAGAATAGCTATTTATACAAAGAAACAATAGCAAGTGATGTCGAGATGTAGAAACTGGAACCCTCAAAGACTGTTGTCAGGAATATAAAATAGTATAGCCACTTTAAAAATGGCAGCTTCTTAAAAAGATAAATACAAATTTACGATACGACTCAGCAATTCTACACCCAGGTAGGCACTCAAAAAAATAAAATAGCTTAATGTTTGCTGAGAAAAAAATGGAAAAATATAGCTTTAAGTACCAGCTACAGAGCCAATATGATACTCAGAAGAAAATTTATTAACTTTAAATCTATATATTAGAAACTTAAAATAAGCTAAGCTTTCAATTAACTTAAATAAAAAATACTAAAAAAAGTAGAAGGGAAAAAAATTGTATAGCTATGTATGGTATTGCATGTTAAGTAGACATAGGGTGATCATTCAACAATATACATAAATATCCAATCAGTACGTTGTATATAATGTATTATGTGAATTTTACAATTCTATTTCAATAAAAAAAATTTAAGTAGGAGTTAGTAATAAAAACAAAAATTAAGAAAAAAGTAATTTTTGATAAAACTAAAGCTAACTCTTTAGAAAAAAACTACTATAATAGACAAAACTCTGGCAAATCTGATCTGAGTGGGGAGAGAGAGAGGAAGTGAAAGAAGATGAGAAAAGACAAACATTAGCAAACATGAGGAAGATATAATGATGAGTTATGGATGAGAATTCTACACACACACACACACACACACACACAATATGTTGAAGTCTATGCCAAGTATGTGAACACACACACACAATTTTGAATTCTATGCCAAGTATGTGAAAAATGAAGAAGATATAATGATGAGTTATGGATGAGAATTCTACACACACACAAACACACACACACACACACACAATGTTGAATTCTATGCCAAATATGTGAAAAGAATTGATTCAAGAAGCAGTATTATACCTGAAAAAAATTAACATCCTAACTAAAGGATTTGAAAAGGTTTTCCTTCCTCCCTCTCCTCATACCAAACTGAATGGCTTAATGGGCTGGTACTTTTTAAAGATGTTGATTAACACCATGCAGAAAGATTAAAAACTCTGATTGCTTCTGTATCACTAACATAACTACTAGCAAGATTAGAGAGAACAGTTTAATATAATTATGCATGCAAATGTACCAAATACAAATCTCAACAAATATTCTATTTAGGGGTGAAACACAAACGGAAAATAACCCCTGTTACATTACCACTCAATGCTACTCTCCACTCCTAGACATGGGGGGGGGAAGAAAGGGGAGAAAAAGAGGGAATAATACCATAATGGAAGAAACAAAACTATCATTGTATACAAATAATAATTTACCTAGTAAACCAATAGTATTATGTAAATGACACAAGAATAGAATGTAAACCATTAGTGATATTAAGAAATTTCAGAAAGATCAACCTATAAAATCAAGAGCTTCCCAAAAATATTAGCAATAATGACTTAGAAAATGTAGTAAAAACCACCATCCCCAATGACTAAAAGTATAGAATAGTCTGGAAAAAAAAGTGAGAATCATTCAAAATTTTGATGAGGAAAACTATGTCAAAGAAATACAGAAAAGAACTGAAAAAAACATGATTATGCACCAGGTAACCTAGGGTCACACAGCAAAAACATGGTGGGAAAGAGATTCAAATTCACAAAATCTGGTTCCACAATTAATGCTCTTACTATCAACCAAGTTCTACAAAAGAATTAACAAGAGGGTACATATTATGAAGTATAATTTACCTATTGTGATAAAAGCAATGACACAAAATAAACTAGAACTGTGGGATGTGTATAGAGGAATTCAGTATATACAAGAAAGGAGATATTTTAAATCAGTGAGTAAAGAAGAGACTACTTGGTAGCTAAGTATTGAGACAACACAAGTCAACTTTTTGGGGAAAAGTCATACCACGTAAGATTAAAGATTCAAAAGTAAAACAAAAATCAACTTTTTTATTTTTTAATTTTATTTTACTTTACAGGACTCTACTGGTTTTGGCATACATTAACATGAATCCACCACGGGTGTACATGAACTCCCAAACATGAACCCCCCTCCCTCCTCCCACCCCCCATCATCCCTCTGGATCATCCCCATACACCCTGTCTCTTATACACATCTCGATGTGTATAAGAGACAGGGCAGGCCGAGGGGACACGGGGGCCACGGGGGCGGGAGGAGACACGGGGCTGGGAGGAGCCTCAGCTCTGCACACTGTGGGAGCTTGGCTGCTGAACAGACTCAGAGACTGTCTGTTGGCCATGGGATCTGAGGAACAGGAGGGATTTGGATGGACTGGGGCTAGCTGGGAGGGTTCCCCATGGTCTAAAGCACAGGCTATGTCTCTCTGGGCTGAAAATATTGACCGCTGAGCANTCTTTAGGACCCAGTGGACTGTAGGCGGCCAGGCTCCTCTGTCCACGGGATTTTCCAGGCAAGAATACTGGAGTGGGTTGCCATGCCCTCCCCTCCAGGTGATCTTCCCAACCCAGGGATTGAACCTGCATCTCTTACACCTCTGGCATTGGCAGATGGGTTCTTTATCACTGGTGCCACCAAATTCATGGTAAAATAGAGTGCTTACTATGCACCAAGCATTTTACATAATGTACAAAGTAACTGAAGACAAGAAACAACCATGTGAACAGCTTCATAGGTAATCAGAAGATGTCAAGAGTTTCCTCTAAAAAACAAACCAAGTTCCGACAAATAGGAACAGATAATTTACCTAAGAGGAAATATAAATACTAAACAAACATGCAAAAATGTTCACCTTCCCGAGAAGACAAAGAAACTTACATACCTCTATACTATATATACATTTGGGAAATTAATATAGTGATATGTGTGGCTTGAGGGCTTCTGGTGGCTCAGATGGTAAAGAGTCTGCCTACAATGCAGGAGACTTGGGTTCAGTTCCTGGGTAGAGAAGATCCCCAGGAGAAGGAAACGGCAACCGATTCCAGTATTCTTGCCTGGAGAATTCCATGGAAAGAGGAGCCTGGTGGGCTACAGTCCAGGGGTCACAAAGAGATAGTCAGATATGACTGAGCAACTAACAATTTCACTTTCACTTTTCCTTCATGTAGCTTGAATCACAAACATGCTCGATAGTCCCACTCCTGTGAATTTATCCTAAGAAGTAATTAATTAGAAATAAATATATACACACATAGAATATATATGTGTGTGTGTGTGTATAAGTTAACATTGGAATGCTTTGCAAAATCTGATACATCAACCTGGGGTGTGGGGAGTTTTTCATCAAAACAAAACCAATCACCTAAAAGTCTGTGGAAAATAGTAAACAGGAAAATATTAAGATAAACAGCATACAGTGTTTAGATTCAATAGGAATATCACCATATAAGTACATATTCATGTGGACAAAGACTAAAAAGGTAAGGTGCAAAAATGAAAATTGTTGTTAGTGATATAATACTTACAGAAATCTCATGCAAAACCTTTAACATTACTGCTCCCTCATCTTCTAAATGAAAACAAGTAACTCATATCATCTTAAAAAATCCTTAAAATCAACTTTTGCCACAGCTCTTCCACCAAATGAAAAAAAAATACATAAAATTTAGAAGGTTGTTACCTATAAAGTAAAAAATAGCATAAAAGAAAATATCCCCTCAAGAATGTGATTTGTGGTTAATAAAAACACTAATAGTATTAATAAACCTAAGTCCTCACAGTGCCCCTAGGATGTCTATCACTGGTTGGTACTACAAACCTAAGAATCCCCACAATAATCTTTTCTAGTTTGTTGAATTCCCCTGCAGTGCTTTTCCAGACTAACTGAAGAGTTTAATCTTGCAGTATTTGTAAAGTATGTTATCTGTGGAGTACAAGAGGGAAAGCACAAATATTTTTGCCTACGCTTGCTTATTTATCTGAGCATGTTGAAACCGCCTCCTCTGTCTCAGCCCTTGTTAGATGAACTTTGGAAGTCCTTTGGTTTCTCCCTGGAGTTCCATACTATTCTCCTCTCTTTTCTTTGTGCACACAATTAACAGTCTCTGTCAAATGGCTTCTCCACCTTCTCAGCTTCCTTCCGAGGATACACTAGCCCCCTTTCTTAAAAGAAATGAAAGCCAACAGACTGTTTATGGTAAATGTCAGGATTCAGGGGATGAAGACCCTTTGTGGGCTCTGCCAGATCCCCCCCCAGATTTGTGGCTTGGATCACAGGGGGTCTGCCTTTCTCCTTCCTCTGCCCACAGCCAGCATTCACTGGGGCTGACTCGGGCTGGTGGCTGCTCAACTACAGAAGTTAATTTTTAAACATGTTGGTCTCCTTTCTCTGCCTGATGGGGAAACATATTTGCAACAAGAAAATGATATTAAAATTAACTTTCTGATTCAACATCCATTTATGATAAAAACTCTTCAGAAAGCAGGAATAGAAGGAACATACCTCAACATAATAAAAGCTATATATGACAAACCCACAGCAAACATTATCCTCAGTGGTGAAAAATTAAAAGCATTTCCCCTAAAGTCAGGAACAAGACAAGGGTGCCCACTTTCACCACTACTATTCAATATAGTTCTGGAAGTTTTGGCCACAGCAATCAGAGCAGAAAAATAAATAAAAGGAATCCAAATTGGAAAAGAAGAAGTAAAACTCTCACTGTTTGCAGATGACATGATCCTCTACATAGAAAACCCTAAAGACTCCACCAGAAAATTACTAGAGCTAATCAATGAATACAGTAAAGTTGCAGGATATAAAATCAACACTCAGAAATCCCTTGCATTCTTATACACTAATAATGAGAAAGTAGAAAATGAAATTAAGGAAACAATTCCATTCACCACTGCAACGAAAAGAATAAAATACTTAGGAATATATCTACCTAAAGAAACTAAAGACCTATATATAGAAAACTATAAAACACTGATGAAAGAAATCAAAGAGGACACTAATAGATGGAGAAATATACCATGTTCATGGATTGGAAAAATCTACTTTTTAAAAACAATCTTGAGAGTATAAAGATAGAAAAATTAAAGAAAGATAGAAAGATTCTATCCTATGTAAGATATAAAGTCATAAGCCATAGCTATAGACTAAAATGGGATTCCCTAGTAGCTATATGACTAAAATGGGCTTCCATAGTAACTCAGTTGGTAAGAATCCGCCTGCAATGCAAGAGACTCCAGTTGAATTCCTGGGTTGGGAAGATCCACTGGAGAAGGGATACGCTACCCACTCCAGTATTCTTGGGCTTCCCTTGTGGCTCTCAGCTGGTAAAGAATCTACCTGCAATGAGGGAGACCCAGGTTCGATCCCTGAGTTGAGAAGATCCCCTGGAAAAGGAAATGGCTACCCACTCCAGTATTCTGGCCTAGAGAATTCCACACACTGTAAAGTCATGATCAAAAAGAGTCAGACACAACTGAGTGACTTTCACATGTCTTCATATGACTAAAATATGAACAGCTTAGATAAGAGAAGACATGAGACAGTAAGTATCTGCTCTCTCGGCTCACACTCAAGGGCATGCTCTGCATGCTTCTCTCTGTATATAAATACACACATAATGAGATTGATATCCTCTATAACAGGAAATAAGGAAAAATTAAAGAATAATTTACATTAGATAAACAGCCAATACATATGAAAACGTTAACCCTCATTAGTAATCAAGGAAATGAAAATAAAAATAAGATGCCATTATTTTCTTCATTAGAACAGCAAAAATTAGAAAGCCCAATACAATCTTATGCAGTACTGGCAAGTGTTTGGTAAAACAGAAATTCTCACAAGTGATGGGACTAGAAACTGGTACTATTTTGGAAAACAATCTAGTTGCACATGTAAAAATTTAACATTTGCAATCTCTTGTCCAGTAATTTCAATTCTTGAACTCAGTCCCAAAGAAAAATTACTAGCTATGCACAAACATAAAGATGTTTGCTACAGTACTGCTTGTAGTAGCAAAAAACTGGAACATCTTGTAAGCCAATTAACATGAAACAACTAAATTAAAAACACAATGATTAACAAATACACAACACAGAGTTAAAAATAATGAAACAGGATTATATGCAATGATGTGGAAAGGTTTCTAAATATAGTAAGATGGCAAGTCACAGAATGTTACAGAACCATCTCAAATATGAGGAGAAACCAATGTTATCACAATTGATGTACAGAATAAACACTGTAATATCCTGTTTTAAGGGGCTATATCTGGAAACAAGTGGATAAATGGGGCAGACGTCCTTTACTCATAAAAGCTTGTTTTCTTTATAATTTTTGTAATTTTTATCATTTTAAATTTCAAATTTTATGAAATTTTATAATTATGATTTTAAAAACAGTTACAAGCAAATTAACAAAACATTAATTTACATCAAACCAAGAACCAGTAGGGAAAAAAACAGATATAATTCTGGATGAAAAAAAGGATTGTTACACTTAGAGCATTTTTGGTTTTGAAAGTGACTGAAAAAGTACGTCTCAGAATGTATCCAAGCCTTTTGCTACAAAAAATTCGGTTATGGATATTTCTGCCATGGTGATGAATAATAATCAGAGTTTTCTGTTTCCTTTGCTAGCATAGCATATTAGGATCCCAATTCCCAAGTTACTCAAAACAAAGTTTCTCAGAACAAAAGTGCATTTTTGCCAGATGGCTAGCCACAAATAGCACACACCTTGTTAGACAGGTAGCAAAGTACTTTACCTACAATAAGTATTCAGTAAGCTACATTCCACAGATTTTGACTATTAACCTTATGTCTACTGGTAATGCACTCAAATCAGATACAAAGTTTAAAAGAGTTTCTCCAGGTGACAAAACTGGTATTCCCCCCCCCATTTAAGAGACCCCAAACCACACTTCTAAGTACTTTCTTCAAGACTTATGAATAACACATCAATAAATAAAAGAGGAACTTACACTTTTAAAATAAATAGCATAAGAATTTGGTCATTCCTTCAAGAAAAGCTATCTCTAAACCTGTACTGTAACAACTAGGAAAACTATGTACATGTCCGACAACTAAAAACATTCACTTTTAGCAAGAGACTTAAGTATTTGCTAAAGAATACTTATATTTTCTATTATTAAAGAAATATTCATCCATCAACTAGTATATGTAAGTATGCTACATCAATAAATAATAAGTGCTAAGCCAGAACACACTCTGAGGAGCCATTATGAAACTATGCAAACATTTTAAAATTCCATCTTCAAGAAATCTAATTATATCATTTGTATATCACTGTTTATTATTACTGAGTTTACCCTTCTGATTCAATGTATGCATCACAAATGCCACTAGGCATACGAAAAACAAAAATATTACAACTAACAGATCTCAAAAATAATTTCCTTTCAATAAGAAACTGAATTCTGCATAAAACAAGTTTTTGATAAATTTCTAACACTTTACATTCTGTTAATGCAGTTACTGGTTTACTCATTTGGTAGCCATTTATTGTAAATATAAACTAAAATAGAAAAAAATTAAAATTTAAAAAACTAAATTAAAAAATTAATCACATTTCAAATATTCAACAGCTATTTATCGCTAGTGGCTATCATATTAGTTGGATAATGCAGAAAAAGAAATAAGATTTTTTTTTCTTCCTAACAGAAAATTCTTTTGGACAGTCCTATTCTAGATATTATCAGTAATGATAAAAGACTCCTTAAGATTTTTAAAATAAAATCTGAAATCATTTCAAATGCTTTAAACTTTAACTCACCATGAATCTCTTTGATACGAAGTGTATTCTGGTGCATCCCATACTTCAAAATCAACTGTTCCAGATAGTAGAAAGTTTTTTTGTGCAAAGTCTAAATATAAATGAGTCACTAGATTAACAGATGAAATGCAAAAAAAAAAAAAAAAAGGCACCTACAGACACAGCACACTAATTTTTTTAAATTTTTATTGGAGCATAGTTGTTTCACAGTGTTGTGTTAATTCCCACTGTACAGCGAAGTGAATCCGCTATATGCATATATGTATCCCCTTTTTTTTTTTTTCAGATTTCCTTTCTATGCAGGATAACACAATAATTTTTAAAACAAAAACAATCTAAAGATTATCTAAAATGTGGCAGTGATCTGTTTCTAAAGGTGAATATCCCAAAGACCTGGACTATCCTTGGTGCCTGAACTACCTGGAAAGAAGGGAAAGGAGAAGGCTTTACCCACTATTTATAATGGACAAAGGCAAAATACAGATGGAGGACTCACACATCATCTTTCTCTCATTACCTTTTGCCTAACTTGAACCACAGCCTTCCAGAAATCCTTAGCTTCCACTCTATGGCAATCTCCACACATTTGGGGCTGAACAACATAATCCACCACAAACACTTGCTGAAGGATGGCACCATTCATCACCTGACAAAGAAAACAATCCACTCCTTCATTCTTTCATCAAAAGAAGACCCCTTAATATTTAACTTAAAATCTTTTTCTATGAATGCTTTGAGGACATTAGTAATAAGTTACAATTAAAGTCATTAAGTTATACTGTTTCCAGAAACATATATAGGTTTAATTCATAGGATTTATTAGATTAACATTTCAAATCTACCTTTCAGTTGAAGTGGTTGTAAGATATTCTTTGAAGATTTTTTATAGCTATATATATATATATGCATGTGTGTGGGTATAAAATTCATCCTTAGGAGACAAAACTCTCAAAGAAAGAAGTCATTCCTTAATTGTTCCCAAACTTAACCAATCATCAGAAATCACCTGGGAAGCTTTATAGATTCCTGAGTCTTATATCCAGGTGAATCCAGTTTGATTCAGTCACTTTGAGACATAATCATCAGCCAAGTTTGAGAAGCACTGCCTTAGCTCATGTTTTTACTTCAATCTTATTTCAAATAAAAATGACTCTGAGAAAGTTAACTGAGCCCACTAATCATGAACAAAGGCTGGTCTTACTAGTGACCTGTTCATTTCTGCAGATGATCCAAAAGAAAACAAAGAATTAAAATTAAGAATGTTATTTATTTCACTTTAAGCTGTCAAGTCATAATTTACCAATAGCCCTGTATTTTCAGTACCTACACTTTAACCATGTCAAAAAAATTATGTATAGCTTACCTCTTTCTGAATAGTCAGTTTAACTTTAAGTCTCTTAGAATGAGGCTCAGTCCAAACAAAGCTTGCATCTACAAGCCGGACCTTCAATAAAACACAAACAAAAAGAAATAGAAGTTACCTTCTGAAGAGATGAAAGAATAACTCAAAAAGATTTCAAGATGCTTAAGCAATCCCATGACAAATCTACCCAATATCACCAATTAAAAAAAAAAAAAAAAGCCATCAGAGGTATGGCAACAAAAACAGCAAGTAAAGTGAAAATCTAATGACTAATTAAAGCAACTGGTATAATTCAAGCAAAAATTAAAAAGGAAAAAAAACTCCTTTCCCCTAAAAACAGTAGTTTTTCTAATTCAAAGTACACTTTTTAGGAGAAAACAAAGACCTGATGACTTCATCATCTACTAGAAATCTCATGAACAAAGGTTTCTACTTTTATTATTCTCTCTATAGTAAATTTGTGGCTTCAAAAATATATATGGACATTCATTCTTCAGAGGGAGTCTCATGCACTGAATACTGAATCCACAATGGTAACTCACTGCTAAATCAGCAGAATCAGCAGAGGCCAAAACAGTTTGCCCGATGTGACAAACTCAATGCAGCTCATATGGCTAAAATGAGTGCTTTAAGAAAGGAGGTTGGAGAACAAAAAAAGAGGTTGTTTCATTAATTTGAGCAGGAATTTAGGAAACCTGAACTGCGGGGCTGGAAATAATAGCAGCAGAAAAATAAAACCAAGAGATATTTGGGAGAGAAAATCTATAGCATTTAATAACAAATAGATATGGGAAGATTTTAGAATGATAGTCAAGGATCCAGCTTGGACACCAAGGTAACACGATTTTTCTGACACAAATAAAAGAAGAGATTAAATGCAGAGAAATGTGCTATATTTGGTTTCAGACACTTAAGTTCAAGAGGATTTATCTGAGATATCCAAGTGAAGCTGATCAGGAGATAGTGAGATATACACATTTGGTCTGGTGCTCTATGGAGAAATCTGAGTTATAGATAACAGGTTTGGGAGACATCAGCAGGCAGATAATAATTTTATCAAGACCTGTCTGGTGAGAAGTAGATAAGTTAGTGTAGATACAGCAGTCCAGAGTAAAACCCTCCTCATATGACTGGCTCCCCTAAACCAAAGCCTAGTAGTCAGTCAACAAGTCACCAGGTACAAAGGGTGACAGAGAGCTGTTTATTCCCTCAGTATCCATCTGAGGCAGTCCAAGGAAGGTCCATGGGCCTGTATAAGACTGCCCTTTCCTCAGCCTCCAATCTCCATCTGTAGGAGTGGAGAGAGAAACAGATCTACTTCACCATTCCCCAGCTCAGTCTCACCACACTATCTGTCCTCAGACAACCAGGACTAATCCAACTTACTGAGCCCTTTAACCTTCTTTATACCATTACCTCAGCCACCTGCTCATCTCCCACACTCCAATCTCCATGTGTAACACATATGCCCTTTTCTGTCCCATCCAACACTCCTCCCCAAATTCTGAAAACATTTTTATTGTAGCCTCTGGAATTCAACATTCACTAACAACAAAACCTTCTAAATCCTCAATCTCTTTCCTGAACATTCCTTTCACTTTCTAGATCTCCTGACTATATATATATATATATATATATATATCTCTCCCTACAGCTAATGAGGCTGCAATGGCACAGAAGCAGCGGCTATGGTTTTTCCAGTGGATGTGAGAGGTGGACTATAAAGAAAGTTGAGTGCTGAAGAATTGATGCTTTTGAACTGTGGTGTTGGAGAAGACTCTTGAGAGTCCCTTGGACTATAAGGAGATCCAACCACTCCATCCTAAAGGAGATCAGTCCTGGTTCACTGGAAGGACTGATGTTGAAGCTGAAACTCAATATTTTGGCCACGTGATGCGAAGAGTTGACTCACTGGAAAAGACCCTGATGCTGAGAGAGATTGGGGGCAGAAGGAGAAGACGACGACAGAGGATGAGATGGTTGGATGGCCTCACTGACGCAAAGGACTTGGGTGGGTCCTTTGGGTGGACTCCAGGAGTTGGTGATGGACAGGGAGGCCTGGCGTGCTGCAGTTCATGGGGTCACAGGGAGTCAGACAGGACTGAGTGACTGAACTGAAATGAGAAGTAATGACTAATTTTTTTTTTCATCTTCTCAAACTTTTATCATCAAAGGATCCCAGGATTCAGTCCTTAAGTTTCTCCTCTAAACTCCCTAGGAAATCTCATCCAATTTCATAGCTTTAAATACTATATACATCCCCAAATTCATTATCTTCAGTCTAGACCATGCCCCTGCTTATCCATCCAGTTCCCCACTATTTCTGCTTCCATGTCTAATGAACAGCTAAGTACCACCTGAGGTAAGTTTTGATTTCTCCCACCTGACCTCCTCCTTTTGAAGTCTTTCCTACTTCACTAATACCAACTTCCTCCTGGTTGCTCAAGAACCATAGAAATCACCCTTGACTCTTTCAACTCATAAGCATACATCCAGCTTCATCAATAAAGCCTACTGACTACCTTCAACAACAGAGCCAGAATCAATCCACTTCTCGCTACCTCTACTACTAATTCAAATATCATTTCTTATGATTACTACAATCGCTTCCTAAAAGCCCCGATCCCCCTCATATCTATTCTAAACACATGGAACTCTCCAGGCAAGAATATCGAAGTGGGTTGACATTCCCTTCTCCAGGGGGAATGGGAATCTGGTTCCAGGGAATCTTCCCGACCCAGCAATTGAACCCGGGTCACCAGCATTGAAGGCAGATTCTTTACCATCTAAGCCACCAACAGAGCCCCACTCAAGAGTAAAAACCAGTCCTCAAAAGGGCCCATAAGGCCGGACCTACTCGGACTTTCCCTGTCTTCCCTAGTTCACCCCCAAGTACTCTGTCCTCCCAGTTCCACTCTAACCGCACAGCTTTGCTCCTGTCCCTGGCCTCTACACTTGTTTTGCTACCCATAGTGCTCTTCTCTAAACTACGGCCTCCTCCCTTACTTTTAACGTTTATTCTAGCACCACCTTCGGAGAAGGCAATCGCAACCCACTCCCATACTCTTGCCTGGAAAATCCCATGGATGGAGGAGCTTTGTAGGCTGCAGTCCATGGGGTCGCTAGGAGTCGGACACAACTGAGCGACTTCACTTTCACTTTTCACTTCCATGCATTGGAGAAGGAAATGGCAACCCACTCCAGTATTCTTGCCTGGAGAATCCAGGGACAGGGGAGCCTGGTTGGCTGACATCTATAGAGTCGCATAGAGTTGAACATGAATGAAGCCACTTAGCAGTGGCAGCAGCAGGATCACCTTATCGATGAGGTCTCCTCTAACCACTCTATTTTGAATTGCAACTCTTCCTGAGTAGTTTTTATCCCCTTCCTCAATTTTTCTTTCACAGAATTTATAGCTTTTAACATACTTATTTGTTTTGGCTGACATCTATAGAGTCGCATAGAGTTGAACATGAATGAAGCCACTTAGCAGTGGCAGCAGCAGGATCACCTTATCGATGAGGTCTCCTCTAACCACTCTATTTTGAATTGCAACTCTTCCTGAGTAGTTTTTATCCCCTTCCTCAATTTTTCTTTCACAGAATTTATAGCTTTTAACATACTTATTTGTTTACTGCCCACTCCACACCCTCCCCTTCAACCAAAATAAAAGGTCTCTAAGACAGATTTTTCCTCTCTCATTCAATGCCATATTTCTGACACCACAAGCAGACTGGCACAAGGTTGACACTTAATAAACATCTGTGAAATGCTAATGAATTATTAATGAACATTTGATAAGTCTGAGGAATCAAAGCATAAGACCAAGTTATACAAAAAACTGACTCCAAGGAAAAAAAAAAGAAAAACTTGAGACAAATCAGGGAACAGAAGGAAAGTATAAAAACAACAATTAAACTTTCAGAAATATTCAACAGACTGAATCAAGAACATTAAAAATTCTAAACTTAAACTATTAGTACTGAAAAAAATTCATACAAAAACTGGAAGATAAAAGAAACTGCCAGGAACACACGGAAAGAAAGGATTAAAGACAATACAAGAGCAAAAAGGCATTTCACAAAGATTTAAGCTGGTAGGGCCAACATTTGACTAATGAGAATTCCAGAGAGAAAGAAACAAGGAAAATAAAGAGAGAAACTTCAAAGAACTATTACACAAAACTTTTTCAGAGGCTAAGAGAATCTGAAGGCCTTCAAACCAAGAGTCCACTTCAATTAAAAACATAGCTGGTGCAAATAATTAATAAAGTTCAGCACAAAGAAAACTGAAAGTGTTATGTAGAGAGACTAACTAAACTAACAAACCCTGTTTGGTTTTTGGAGATGTTTATGTACTGACTTTAAATATTAAGTACAGGTATCTTCCTTCCAGAGAGTAATGAAAATTTTTTTAAAAACTGAAAACCATAGCCCTAATATTATTATAGTCTCCAAAATTATGTTTAGTGATGGTTGTATACATATATATTTTCATAAAAGTTTACTGCACAAAAGGGGTTCTCAAATAATCAACTAAAAAGTTTGATTCTATACTAAATCTTTTAAAGTACTTTCATTTCCATTAAAGAATATATACAGACTGGTTCCAAACAGGAAAAGGAGTACCTCAAGGCTGTATATTGTCACCCTGCTTATTTAACTTCTATGCAGAGTACATTATGAGAAACACTGGGCTGGAAGAAGCACAAGCTGGACTCAAGATTGCTGGGAGAAATATCAATAACCTCAGATATGCAGATGACACCACCCTTATGGCAGAAAGTGAAGAGGAACTAAAAAGCCTCTTGATGAAAGTGAAGGAGGAGAGTGGAGAAGCTGGCTTAAAGTTCAACATTCAGAAAACAAAGATCATGGCATCTGGTCCCATCACTTCATGGCAAACAGATGGGGCAACAGTGGAAACAGTGTCAGACTTTATTTTTGGGGGCTCCAAGATCACTGCAGATAGTGACTGCAGCCATGAAATTAAAAGATGCTTACTCCTCAGAAGAAAAGTTATGACCAACCTAGATAGCACATTCAAAAGCAGAGATATTACTTTGCCAACAAAGGTCCGTCTAGTCAAGGCTATGGTTTTTCCTGTGGTCATGTATGGATGTGAGAGCTGGACTGTGAAGAAGGCTGAGCGCCGAAGAATTGATGCTTTTGAACTGTGGTGTTGAAGAAGACTCTTGAGAGTCCCTTGGACTGCAAGGAGATCCAACTAGTCCATTCTGAAGGAGATCAACCCTGGGATTTCTTTGGAAGGAATGATGCTTAAGCTGAAACTCCAATACTTTGGCCACCTCATGCGAAGAGCTGACTCATTGGAAAAGACCCTGATGCTGGGAGGGATTGGGGGCAGGAGGAGAAGGGGACGACAGAAGATGAGATAGCTGGATGGCATCACAGACTTGATGGACATGAGTTTGGGTGGACTCTGGGAGTTGGTGATGGACAGGGAGGCCTGGTGTGCTGTGATTCNGGAAGAAGCACAAGCTGGACTCAAGATTGCTGGGAGAAATATCAATAACCTCAGATATGCAGATGACACCACCCTTATGGCAGAAAGTGAAGAGGAACTAAAAAGCCTCTTGATGAAAGTGAAGGAGGAGAGTGGAGAAGCTGGCTTAAAGTTCAACATTCAGAAAACAAAGATCATGGCATCTGGTCCCATCACTTCATGGCAAACAGATGGGGCAACAGTGGAAACAGTGTCAGACTTTATTTTTGGGGGCTCCAAGATCACTGCAGATAGTGACTGCAGCCATGAAATTAAAAGATGCTTACTCCTCAGAAGAAAAGTTATGACCAACCTAGATAGCACATTCAAAAGCAGAGATATTACTTTGCCAACAAAGGTCCGTCTAGTCAAGGCTATGGTTTTTCCTGTGGTCATGTATGGATGTGAGAGCTGGACTGTGAAGAAGGCTGAGCGCCGAAGAATTGATGCTTTTGAACTGTGGTGTTGAAGAAGACTCTTGAGAGTCCCTTGGACTGCAAGGAGATCCAACTAGTCCATTCTGAAGGAGATCAACCCTGGGATTTCTTTGGAAGGAATGATGCTTAAGCTGAAACTCCAATACTTTGGCCACCTCATGCGAAGAGCTGACTCATTGGAAAAGACCCTGATGCTGGGAGGGATTGGGGGCAGGAGGAGAAGGGGACGACAGAAGATGAGATAGCTGGATGGCATCACAGACTTGATGGACATGAGTTTGGGTGGACTCTGGGAGTTGGTGATGGACAGGGAGGCCTGGTGTGCTGTGATTCATGGGGTCACCAAGAGTCGGACACAACTGAGCGACTGAACTGAAAGATGAAAACAGCATGTGTAGTAGTGTGCTTACCAACAGCAGCATTTAACAGTTATTTTGTGAAATCTACTCATACAAAGATTATCTGAAAATGAGACATTAAATCACACCCACACCCACATACACCTACAAAAACTGATTTTAGCTATTTGACCTACCTTACTCAGTGGGGCTTTGATTTTTTTCAAACACAAAGCAAGAAGATCCCTGGATTCTAATGCACACTGTACCCAAGTTCCTGGTGGCTGGAAATACCTGGGAGAAAGATACCATATTGAAACTCAGTTATCTCTCAGCAAAAAAAAAAAAAAAAATTCACTTAAATATGAAGACACAATGATTATTAACCAGATATAATACTCAAGGTTGATCTGAGGCACTTAACCCAAATATATTTTAATAGGTTCAGAAACTTTCAATTAGACCAGTAGTTTAGTTAAAAAGGTGAAATTCTGAGTATTTGAGAAAGTCAATCTGTAATAACTTATTAAAAGGTCTTATTACTTCAAGCACCAGTAAGAATTACAATGATGACAAAATGCGAAGAATTTCCTGGTGCTATGTTCTGAAACATGGATAAAAATTCATCTCACAATAGCATTAAAATGGTTTATAGTGTACAAATAAAATGCTTAAGAACTGCTTATTTCTCACATGCACAAAAAATGTAAATTAATACCTAATACTATGTATAAATAAGAGCTCAAGACTACTCAAGTACTTCAAATCCCTTTTCAGGCTTCCCTGATGGCTCAGACACTAAAGAGACTGGCTGCCTGTAATGCAGGTGACCCAGGTCTGATCCCTGGGTAGGGAAGATCCTTGGAGAAGGGAATGGCAACCCACTCCAGTATTTTTGCCTAGGAAATCCCTTGCACAGAGGAACATGGTGGGCTACTGGCCATGGGTTCACAAAGAGTCAGACATGACTGAGCGACTAACACACGAATCTTAATTTTAATTTTCAAATTTTAATTGTAAAATTTAAAGTCTTATATAAAACGTGACTAAATTAAAATCTTTTACATATGTACTTGAAGTCTTGTAGCCCAACCAGGCAAGGAGTTAGGGCAGTGCTTAGCATATAGTAAATGCTCAACAAATGTTTGTTAAATACATAATACTTCTAAATGTATTACGTGAATGCTTTGTTCATACTCGTTTAGCAAATATTCTGATTTTCACTTTTAAAGGTTCACTGAAAAACCTTACTTGCACAGGTCCCTTTGTTGTAAGCCAAGTTTTTAGATTTAGAAAATGTTTCATAAGTCATCTATTAAAGCCCCTTCATTATGAGGAGGAAATTAAGGCGTTAGAGAGGCTAAATGGCCAAGTTTCAGTGACCTAGTTCATGAGGAATCTAGTGTTTTTCTCACTCCACATCGCTATAAAGAATAGAAAATATTACAGATTAAGATTAAAAACTATAATCTCCCTGAAACAGAATACAAGTTTCCTGTTTTTACATTTATGTACATGTTTTATGTATTTTTCTGGGGAAATGCAGCTTTTAAATTCTTAAAGGGATTCACGAACCCCTCCCTCCCAAAAAAGTTACTCGCCACTAGAGTCCTAACCCACTTGGGAAGTCAAAGACATACAATGTTATGGGTAGCTTCAATGGGCAGTTTAGTATTATTCAATAGCAGACTAGACATAAGCTATTTATGCAACAGCTAAATAATATAAAAAACATTAACTTAAGTTTGCTTTCAAATTTTTGACCATCCTAGACATGATATACTGAGCTTTTTCCCCATTAGCCATAGTCATTTTAGTTACATAGGAATATTAATATATGATTTTTTTAACACATTGCCAAATTACTTTTAAATATAAGGTGCTTTTTATCATATATGGCTTCGAATGATTGAAGGAGATGTGTATAAGAGACNAGTTTGCTTTCAAATTTTTGACCATCCTAGACATGATATACTGAGCTTTTTCCCCATTAGCCATAGTCATTTTAGTTACATAGGAATATTAATATATGATTTTTTTAACACATTGCCAAATTACTTTTAAATATAAGGTGCTTTTTATCATATATGGCTTCGAATGATTGAAGGGAAAAACAAAAACTTGGTAATTGGAACAGTTATGTCTTTAAAATCTGCTCTCACTCGCGAAAACATTAACTTTTACGTATTAATTATACATATCAAACCTTTTAATTCCTTAACAGAAAAAAAACAGATTCAATCCCTTTATACTAACTTTATCACATTAGCAGGGAAAACTAGAAAACTATGTTACAAAATTGCAAATTATATAATCTCTAGCTTTGACACCATAAATAAAACTTAAATCTCAGTTACATGCACTTTAATATATGTATCTTAATCTCACTATATTCTAGTGGCTCTCTTATATATGAATTTCAACTATAAGTAGGATAAAAAAGTATCACACTATACCTTTGGCATTGTTTGCAGAAAGATATAAAGACTTGTTTCGGAATGCCTTGGCTGATGTCTACTTTGCTTCGCAGACAAGCCACACAAATGTTAGCAGGATTTGGACTAATTGGGACACCACAATCGCAGCACAAGCTTAAATAAAGCACACATTTTTTCAAGTTACATTTCATAAGTGTACTAGTTAGATTTAAAAACTATCAAACAGGGATTAGCAGATACAAACTACTATATATAAAATAAACAAGGTCCCACTGTATAGCACAGGGAACTATAATCAATATCCTATAATAAACCATAATGGAAAAGAATATGAAATATATATATACAACTGAATCACAGTTATATATATATAACTGAATCACAGTATATAAAGCTGAATCACACTGCTGTACAGCAGAAACTAACACAACAAAATCAACTGCTGCTGCTGCTGCTAAGTCACTTCAGTCGTGTCCGACTCTGTGTGACCCCATAGACGGCAGCCCACCAGGCTCCCCCGTCCCTGGGATTCTCCAGGCAAGAATACTGGAGTGGGTTGCCATTTCCTTCTCCAATGCATGAAAGAGAAAAGTGAAAGTTAAGTCGCTCAGTCTGTCCGACTGTTAGCGACCCCATGGACTGCAGCCCACCAGGCTACTCCGTCCATTGGATTTTCCAGGCAAGAGTACTGGGGCGGGGTGCCATTGCCTTCCCTGCAACAAAATCAACTATACTTCAATAAAAAAAAAATAATAAAATTAACAAACCAACCAAAGTCTTAAGTTAGGTCATAGTATCTCTGCCCTTTTTGAAAACCTGACTTTGAGAAATCTTCAAAGATGCACTAGATTTTTAAAAACCTTAGATTATTGAGGAAAAAAAAAAATATGGCCACAATTCCAAAAAGCCTCAAAATATGATATACAAAAGGAAAAAAAAAAAAAAAAGGTCTAGAGAATCTAAATAACTGCTAATACTAATTACTAGACATCTTTATAGTCCAAAGGCAAACTTTAAAGCCTCAATATAGCACCGGGACTGCCAAAATGTAAAAAGGATGAAGAGTATCAGTATAACTGATGGCAGTGTCATAACCCTAGGTGTACTGGGAACAGAAAGTATTTAAAAATCATTGAGCTATCCAAAATGAGAGTTCTATAATCACTAATGTCCACTGTGACTACTGAGGATTTGAAATATGGGTAATAGAAGAACTGAATACTTAGTTTTATTACATTTTAAGTACTTGAAATTTAAAAAGCCACATATGGCCAATGGTTGATGCCAATCTAGAAGAATGTACAGAGACTATTTTTAATACTTTTAAAACAGTATTTACCACAACAAACTTTCTAGCGAAAAACGAACTCGTTTTTTCCAGGAAACAAGGGTTTTCATTTTTTCCACTTAAGACAAATCCCCCTAAAAGAAAAGCTTTCCCCACAGTAAATTTTAAAGACTCATTTTAACGTTTTTAAATTTAATGGGGATAGGGGAAAAGGGACGTGACTCACATATGTCCAGGTGTGTGCTTGACGGGTTCCGTCATATACTCCATTTTTCTGTACACCTTGATTTCAAGGACAGAGAACAGTGAAATTTAGACATTTTTCTATTCACTCTTTTATACAAATCTTCCTTCTGCCTTTTCTGTATAAGACAGCCAAGCCTCGTACAGCAGCAAATAAGAAAAACACATTCCACCTGCAATCTCTGGAAGAAGTAATTTCCTTAATAACAGAAGGAAGCGACTGGAGGAGGATCCCATATGCAAGACCCTCGGAGCCACAAACAGGGCGCTGACCTCAGGTGTCACTTGGGCGGCAACCCCGGCGAACTCAAGAAGGGGCCAGAAATGGCCGGGGCTGTTCCGGACACCACCAGCCCCAAACCCTGCTGTGGACGCGCCTAGAACCCACCGCAGAAGTCCGCGGGCGGTGTCACCGGGCCTGCAGGCCACCCACCCCGACCTGACGCCGCACCCCGCGGGTAAGACCTCATGCGAGCTCCTGCTGGCGGCGCACGCGCTGCGCCTAAGCGGCCCGAACTCGGCCCACGACCAGGGAGTCCGTCCGGGTCTCTTCTTAGAGACCCCCGAGACTCCAGCGCGGGACTCGGCTACCAGAACTTACTTAACACCACTGGGCCTGACCCAAACGTGCTCAAAATCTGCAGCAAGACCCGCTTCAGTAGCCCGGGTAGTAGCCGCCAGAGCTGACTCCGGTACAGTGCAGATCACGCGAGAGAAGGGTTTGAAATCCCGCGAGTCGCGAGAAGAGACTCACAGCTGCGGGTGGGGGCGGAGGAAGGGGAGGGCACTGGGGAAAGTTGGGCGGAGCG
Source organism: Oreotragus oreotragus (assembly GCA_006410675.1). Lineage (NCBI taxonomy): Eukaryota > Metazoa > Chordata > Mammalia > Artiodactyla > Bovidae > Oreotragus > Oreotragus oreotragus. The sequence continues at coordinate 121,383 of SJYX01013690.1, forward strand.
GAGGCCGAACGGGTGGGATGGATCCAAGAGAGAAGATAGGGGGCGCTTTTTCGTCCTATGGCTCCTGAGGTTTAATAGACTTTACAACTCTTCTATTGGGTTATCATCCTTCCTTGGCCAGAACTCACTCGAAGCCACTCTTTAGATATCCCTATTGGGAGCTTGCTTCTTGGTTAAATGATTATATAAAAGTTACCGTTCACGGCACCACATTACACAAAGAAATTAGAGTAACTTCCATTGAGGGCAGTGCCTCTTGTCTCTTTTGCTCACCGTTGTATGCCTAATGCCTGTCACATCATAACTTCTCCAATGAATATTTGTTGAATAGATGAGAAAGAAATGCAAGAAGTAATTGTGAAGTCTATGTTATTTTAAGACCACTTATTATTAGAAAGTGCTCCCCAATAGTGCACTTAATGACTTTATACCTTGATCCTAGAGCAGCTCAGAGAGAATATAATCACTCTTTCTTATGACAGAATTTCAAATATTTGAAGAGGGCAACCATATTTTTTTTTCTGTCTTCTCACCCCAAATTTCAAGAAATAAGCAAGGTTACCTCGTGATCAGAGAAGGCCTCCCATGTCTCGTGTAGGGAACTTAAGTAGTCCCCCATTCCTTCTTATTTCCACACCCCATCCTTCCAAGGTGTAAGTTTGATCTTGTTATATTCCCTTGTTTTTAATCCTTCGAAGGTCTCTGCTCTGGATTATTGGCTATATGGAAAATTCAAATTTGTCTGCATAGAAAAAAGACCCTTCAGGATCTGGCCTGGACATAACCTGTCACATTCCTAAGCACACAGCCATACAAGCCAACTGGTAGGTCCTGAAGAAACTAATCCTTTTCTGGCCGATCTGTGAGTACGAGCCACGTTCTGAATGTCTGGGGCTGTTCCTTTTTTCTTTCTCAATACATTGCTTCTATACTATGTATGATTTGTCATCAAGTGCCATAGTGCCAGGTTTTCTAGGCATAAGATCAACTCAGACATGGTTCCTACCCTCATGGAGCTTGTGTTTTACAGGTGAGGCTGATATTTCCAAACAACTAGGTAATTTGCTGAGAGTTCTGTAGCAAGCGAGTGGCAGAACCAGGACCCGAACAACAGTTTGTCTAAGTCTGTGTCCATGTGCCACTATACTAGGCTCCCAGCCCTTCTGAGGCTCAGATCAGCTATTCTTATTCATGGGCGTTTTGGTTTTTTTTTTTCCCCCAAGAAACTACTTATTTTCCATTGACCTTATTTACATTTTCTGTTTAAGAGTATGTGAAGGAGCCGTGTAAGACCACTGTGGTTGTTCCTCCCAGGTCAGTGGCCTGAGCCGCAGCAGCTGTAGACCAGCCTTCAGAGGCGGGCAGAGTGGCGTGGTCCTCCAGGAGGAGCTGCTGGAAGGCACCAAGGCCACCTGTGCCTGCAGACCTGTCTGCAGCTTGGGGTTGAGTAGAAATAAACTCGGGACCTGGAGTGATTCATTCACCCTGAATTCCTCCTGAGTCTCAGCCTTATCAGCACTACCTGCTCTTTCTTTTCAGTCTCTTCAGAATCCCTGGTGAAGCAGAGACAGGACCTGACCTCACACAGGTGCACGCCTGAGATGGAGCCTCACAGGCACAGAATCCCCAGGACAGCATGGTCACATCAGACCCCAGGAGCTCCCTTCATGCTGTAGGGGTGGCAGTGTCCACACAGCACAGGGGAGCGTCTGAGTAACCTGGAGCAACAGTAGGTGGGTTACTGTAAGATGCCTTTGTGATACTGGTGGTCACCCCTGGGGTCTGTAAGCACAGAAGACAGGGCACAAGCTGCCTACATCTGGTTAGTGATGATTACAGAAGTGGATGACGCGCCCCACAATGGAAGTAGCTCCCATAGCAAAAGCAAACTTCAGCACAGCTTGGCCGAATGGCCAGCATTCCTGGAGCACGTGATACTGGCATCAGCTGGGCTTTCAATGTCAGCAAGGGCATGAGCTGCCCAGCAGAAGCTTCTCCCAGATTCTCTTCAGATTCACAAGGTAACGCCATCACTTTTCCTTTTGTAGATGTGCTATCCAGTTGGGAAGCCACGTTGGCGCCTCCTGACTGGGCTCTGCTGTGAGGGATTTGAGGACATTTTCCTCCTTCGTTTGCAGGCTCTCAGGGGCTCCAGATATTGTGAAATTTTCCCTCCCAAATTACAAGGGGGAGCATGTAACCACAAGCCACAAACATGACATTGATATAAATATTTTAAAAATTTATATCAGAATCCATAAAATCTCTTTCTTGACCAATTAAGGTAAATATAAATATTTTCATCAGTTTTGTTTTAGCTTACATTACTTTCTTGGAGAACCCGGTTCAATTCCTGGGTCAGAAAGATCTGCTGGAGAAAGGATAGGCTACCCACTCCAGTATTTTTGGACTTACCTTGTGGCTCAGCTGGTAAAAACTCCACCTGCAATGTGGGAGATCTGGGTTCGATCCCTGGGTTGAGAAGATCCCCTGGAGAGGGGAATGGCTACCCGCTCCAGTAGTCTGGCCTGGAGAATTCCATGGGGTCACAAAGAGTCTGACACGACTGAGTGACTTTCACTTTTCTTGGAAACAACTTGAATAAGTGTTTTAAAAGTAGAGTTTTCTTAATTTTAAGTATCTTCTATACCTAGCAACTAATAACTGCTCAATAGCTGTTAGTGAAATTCTATACAAAACTTTTGAATGCAGAGTATGGCTGTTCTTACCCCATGTGATAGCACGTGTGTCTCATTATCCAGAGATTAGTGTAGGAAAAGTTTGTTATGGAGCACACTTAGAATCCCCTGTGGAAGGGGAGGGAGGAACCCACAGTTGTGTAGGGAGAGAAGATATGGTGCCCTGCGCTCTGATGTAGGCCTCACCAACCACAATGCCAGAAGCTCTGAAGCTGAGATGAGTTCAGTTTTCCCCAGGGTGCTGGGCCATGGTTCATTCGTGTGTCATTGGATGTGACTGCCCGCTGAAGAAGGCATAACCTTGGGTGAGGTTTCTCTCTTCAGCCAAGGAATTCCCAGAAGTGGTAAAACAGAGTTTTCCACCAGTAGCAGGGATAAGGAATAAGTACTTCAGAGGTATAAGTCCTTCGTTCCTGAAAGGCTATCTAGTCAGCGCCTCACAGCATGCCTTACACAAAAGCAGTTTTTGTCTATAGAACTGATACTAGACCTGGACTCTCAGGAACCACTCAGGTGGCATAGTGGTAAAAATGTCCTCTTGGCAATGCAGGAGATGCAAAAGATGTGGGTTCGATCCCTTGGTCAGGAAGGTTTTCCTGGAGTAGGAAATGGCAACCCACTCCAGTATTCTTGCCTGGAAAATTCCAAGGATAGAGAAACTTGGTGGGTCCATGGGGTCAGACACGACTGAGCACTCATGAATTCCCTTCCACGTTGGACTCTCGGGGCCTTGCTTCATGTTCCACGGCTTTTAGACCCTCTGCCCCCAAGGAATTGTTTCACCTCTTTAAGCCTCAGTTTCCTTCTTTCTTTTTTTAAAACTTTTTATTGAAATATAGTTGATTTAGAGTGTTGGGTTAGTTTCAAGTGTACAGCAAAAGTGATTCAGTTATATATCCATATTGTTGTTGTTTAGTTGCTAAATCAAATGCTATTCTTGCAAGCCTGTGGACTGTAGCCCACTGGGCTCTTCTGTCCGTGGGATTTCCCATGCAAGAATACTGGAGTAGATTGCCATTTCATTCTCCAGAGAATATTCCCGACCCAGGCATTGAACCCACGTCTCCTGCATTGGAGTAACCGGGAAGCCCATGTATATATTTGTGTATGTTTATGTATATATATACACACACATATATATATATACATACACACACATATATATATTCTTTTTAAGATTCTTTTCATTATCACTTACTACAGTATATTGAGTATAGTTGTTTCCTGTGCTGTACTGTAGGTCCTTGTTGGTTCTTTCTTTCTAAAACTGTGTAATTATTTCTTCCTCATAAAGTTGTTATGAGAAATGATTAAGATAAGGTACATAGAAATATTAGTAAGCTGTAAGCTACAAAAGGAAGTGTTTAGTAAACTGCAAAAACTATTATGGATGGAAGTATGTCATTCTCAGCCAAAGTTCCTTAACAGCAATTGAGTTAAATGGCAAGAAATGGTTAGTATTTGATACATCCATTGTATAGAATTTCAGGTATCACACTTGTGATCTTGCTTCACTATTAATTTACAAGATAAAAAAATTATAAACAAAATGAAATTTGAGTGTTCATTTTGTGAAATTCATTCAGCTATAACATCTGCGCGTATGTCTGCATGTGCATTTTACTTCAACAAAAAGTTTTAAAAATACAAGTAAACTTGTACATAGAATCCCAGTTAAAAAAAAAAACAGATAAAATGATAAAATCAAAATAATAATACTTGAGAAATTTCCCCACTTTTGCAAAGTGGGAAAATAGGTATCCTAAAAGAGAAGATTAACAATGAAAAAATAGAAGTGAACAAATTTAGATGTACCAAAATAACTTTCAACAACAAAACAAAATAGATAACTAGTAAGGACCTATTGTATAGCACAGGAAACTCTACTCCATGACCTATATGGGGAAAGAATCAAAAAAGGGATATATATATGTATGTATGTGTGTGTATATATATATATATATGTAACTGATTCCCTTTGCTGTACACCTGAAACTAACACAACATTGTAAATCAACTAAACTCCAATAAAAATTAAAAATAAACTTTATCTCCACTGGGTCCCAAAGATCTAAGAATTTGGGGATATGAAACTTTTTCCTCTCATCTTTCTTTTCAGTAATTGCTACCATGTCAGTGTCTCAGTCATCCTAAAAGCCTCCTCACCTCTTCCTCTCAGATGATCTCAAAGATGTTTGGTGTCTGTTTTTTATTTCACTCCTGTAGAAAGAATGGAAGGAACACACAAAACTGTACTTGTAATGACCAGTCAGTCTGGAGGTGATGGGGAGAATTTTTCTGCCAAAACTGTTAAGAAGTAAACTTACTTTGCCTATGTGGGCATTTTATGTCATCTGAAGTAGAGTTTCAGGGGAGATTTCAAGGATATACAGGGAGTGTATGTAGGCAAATTTGGGTGTTAGATATAAGCACTTTCTAAAACTTCTGGTTATGTAGCTGATTTCCTTTAGGATACTTATCTGTTAGTTGAACCATGGCCTCCCAATTAGTGATAAAAAAAATCCTAAAAGTTTCCGGGTAGGAAAAAACAGGTCTCCAAAAGAGGCTCAAGGTCAGAATAGCTTCACACTTCTCAAAAGTAATACCAGATACAAGAAGACAATGAAGACATACTTTGAAAATTTTGAAGAAAAATTGTTTCCAACCTTGAATTCTATACTAGACTGAATTATCAATAAAGTGTGAGAGTTGAATAAAGATATTCTCAGTTTCACCCTTCTGAGGAAGTTACTGGTAGATATAAACCAAGCAAAAGGAAGGCACAAGACTCAGGAAATAGGAGGAAAGCAAAATCCCAAGGTGATAGTTATACACTCTACAAGGGGGACTTCACTCTGGATTGGAGCAATCAGACGGCTCTGAGAAAGATTTCTACAAGAAACTAAAAATTGATGGCATATGCAGTGTTTCTGAATATCTTAAAGAGTTTGGTAACTGGCAAATAGTTGGCTATTGATAAGGGAATACTATGAAAAGATTCCACACAAAAATTTGAAAACTTATTGATAACAGATCAATATCTTAAAAAGCACAAACTACCACAACTCACCCCCGGATGAAGTAGATAGTTTAAATAACCTGATAACTACTAAGGAAATTGAATTGGCAGTAATTTTTTTCACAAGGCTTCAACACTTTTCTTCATCAGCAGTCAGCTAAGTAACCCCATCCACATTCCCCTTCTTCCTCTTTACCACTAGCAGCAACCACGAGACACGACTTTGGCCAACAGGTTACAAAGGGGAAGCCTATTGGGCAATCTTCCAGAAAACTTTAGCTTTCTTAATAAAAAGGCACAGACTCAGTGGGTATGCCATTTTGCCCTCATTCTTTGCTCCTTTGCCCTTTTGTCTGCCTATTGTCTGAAATGCAAATGTGATGCATGGAGGCACAGCAGCCACCTCCTAACCATAGGCAAAGAGCAACAAGGGCCAGGGCCAACAAGCAGAGGGTGAGGCAGGAGAGAGCTAGAAAGAGCCTGTGTCTAGGCTGTGTTATTATATGGTGGCACCAACCCAGGAGTCCTCTCCTTTGAAGGAGAAAAAAAAAAAAAAGACCACTTTATTTGTGTAAGCCACTATTGGCCAGATTTTCTATTATTTGTCACCACATTTCTAACAGATTCTTCACTTACAGGAGGTTCTCAGCAGGACTAATACACTACAGCTACCTTCTAAGACTATTACAAGGATGAAAAGCCTGATAGCTGCTTAATATTCTCTGTTTCAGAAGCCAAATTGCCGACACTGCCTTTTCCTTTCTCCTTTCTCTACAATATTTTCTGTTTCTTATTCTTCTCAGCTTGGCCTGAATTTGTATTATTATTAAACTCTTGCCAGTCATTCTCCTAATTGGATTGGGCTTTTGTTCTAGCTCAGACAGCTCAGAATTTTTTAATGGTCTTCCTAAACCATTCCAGCCCAGGGCAGTCACTCACTTTTTGACCTCATAGCTCTTACTGTCTGCATTTCCCAACTGCCAATTCATCATGCAGCATCCCATGACACTTCTCATAGAGCTTGTATAGAATAATCGATGTTTAGAGCTGGAAGGGACATTAAAATCATCTTCTCCAGCTACCTCAAAGAATGTGAATTGTGGCTTAAATCTTGAATTTTTCTTTACCTCATCATGGGTTTACCACTGATCATCCCAACTAGATCTTAAGCTCCAAGGGAAAAGAAAAATGAATAAATATTTGTTAAGTTACCTGCTATAAGTCAGACACTTTACACTCACTGTTTAAATTTAATTTTCACAGCAGTCCTATGAAATAGGCATTAATCCCCATTTGCCAGGTGAAGGAACTAAAGCTCAGAGAGGGGTTACGTAGCAAAAGTGCCGTTAGCCTAATTTTAGAAACTGAGACCTGATTGAAATTTTTAAAAATGCTCATTTGGGGTTTGTTAGGACTGCCTCCTAGGACACACAGATCCAGGATGCACTTGAATTGTGTTCTGCCAGACTACAAAATGAGAGACTGTTAAAGGCAAAAACTGCAAGGTTACAGTTAATTACATGAGTTACTTACTAAGAATTATAATTGGAGCTGGCAAGAAGTAAGGGTGATTGTTAAGTAAGGATTGGTTGAAGTCTGAAATAGTTGCATAGCTGTAAGGGGAGACCTTGAGAACATAAGATTGCAGTTGGCAGGATTTGTTTTAAATGCAGCTGCTAGTTGTGTCCCTGGATGTGGGACACATCCAGGGGTTGGTTTAAAGAATGTTTAAAGAATATTCAATTCTTAGTAGTTGAAGGGACATGTCTCAGTAGTTTAGGGACATGGCCACCCAACTCCATTTTTGTATACCTGAACTGTGATCACTCCGCTATAATTTCAGTTTGTCATCAGTACAATACCTAGAAAGAGGGGAAGCCTATGCTGGCTCAGGTCTTAAGAAGGTTACGTGCCTTTAACCTCCCTCTAGGATGCTAAACCACTTGACTGGCTTTTGTCTTTGGGGGTTCTGCAACCTTTAAACTTCAAGAAATTCTTCATTTTCTTCCCAGGCTTTCTCTCTAATAAGAGATTTAAAATATATCTGTGATATTTTGCCATATAATAAGAAATATCTATATTTGGTCTTTATTTCAGATCCCTGACACAGGACTCCTGAAACCTTTGTAAATTCCTAAGTGGTAAGAGCACAGGGAGCAACTTTTTTCAAGGAGACTCTGGGTGGGCTCCTTGCTGGCTTCTGCATGAAGGATGACCACCAGAAAGACCAAGCCATGATTAGAATTTTTGAATTTTCATCTCTACCGCCCATCCTCCAGAGAGGGGGGTGGGACTGGAAATGGATTTAGCAATTGACCATGGCTACATGAGGAAGCCTCCATAAAATCCCAAGAGTTAGGGGCTCACAGAGCTTCCAGGGGGGTGAACATGCACACGCCGGTAGGTAGACACACCCCACTTCATGGGGACAGAAGCTCCTGTGCTCAGGACCCTCCCAGGTTTCACCCTGTGCATCTCTTCATCTAGCTGTTCATCTGTATCCTTTATTGTATGTTTTAATAAACTGGTAAATATGTTTCCCTGAGATCTGTGAGCCACTTTCGTAAATTAATAGTACCTAAGGAGAGAGCCTGGAGAAGAGCATGGCAATCCACTCCACTATACTTGCCTGGAGAATCCCATGGACAGAGGAGCCTGGCAAGTAACAATCCATAGGGTCGCAGAGTCAGACACAACTGAAGCTACTTAGCACAGCACAACAAGGAGAGATCTGTGAGAACCTCCTGTTTGTAGCCAAGTCGGAAGTTGTGGGTAACCTGGAGACCCAGGGACTTAGGACTGATATCTGAAGTAAGTTGGGAGCAGTCTTGTGGGACTGAGCCCTTAACTAGTGGAATCTGACACTATCTCCAGGTAGACAGTGCCACAGTTGAATTAAATCGTAAATCCACCTGGTTTCCTGGAGAATTGCTTGGTGTAGGGAAAATGCCCTCACATTTCACGACCAGAAGTGTCAGGCATGTTATGAATATGACAGTAGTGTGAGAATAAAAAGAAGCACAGGAGAATTATAGTTCTTTTCCAACTCAGTATATCATAGCCAAATAAGATATTGGTTCTTTGTATTTAACGTAACATGGTTAAGATGCAGTGCTGATAGAACAAAAATATTTTACTGTTTTGTTTTACTGAAAAAAGTGTTAGCTATCCATCATGATAAAATCTTATAACAAAAATACATATATTGTTAAGTTAATGTGGAAAAGTTTTTGTTCTATCTGAACAGCAGCAAACAAAAGTGCTTTGTAGAGAATAGCTTTGTAAGCTATTTGAGATAATTCATACCACTAAGAAAAAAATAATGGAAATATTTAGAGAAATGAAATTTAGTAGTTCCAAGTTTCATAGAAATGTCAGCAATGTTTGATTTCATTCGGTAAACCAGTTGTATCTTTATTTTTATCTACAATATTCTATACTTTAATCTGGGCCTCGCAGGTTTTTAATTTGGAGATTGGAAGTCTTTCAACTGCGTTACCTTTTTACAGAACTATCTTAATGCTGCTGCTGCTGCTGCTAAGTCGCTTCAGTCGTGTCCGACTCTGTGCGACCCCACAGACGGCAGCCCACCAGGCTCCCCTGTCCCTGGGATTCTCCTGGCAAGAACACTGGAGTAGGTTCCCATTTCCTTCTCCAATGCATGAAAGTAAAAAGTGAAAGTGAAGTCACTCAGTCATGTCCAATTCTTCATACTAGATTGGCAATTAAAATGCAGGTGTAATTTTCCTCTGATGCCATCGCTATTGTTTAGGTAACAAGAAAAATCTTAGGTAATTGGCTTTGAAGAGTGCAATCCTATATCTGTCTTCTGTCTCTGATACAAAACACATTTGATTTTTAAAGTGCATAGATAATCTCATTTTTTAAAAAAGTGTTATTTTACATTTCTGCATTTTAAAAAGACTGGCCATATTTTAGATGTCTGATTTAATTAGTGTACATGCCACTTTGGGGAACATACCTTTGCCTTTATAAATTTATTTATAACTTTCTAATTATATAATATACTGCTTAAGTCTATAAACTTAAGACATGCAATGAGTATCAAACTTTTGAAAATACCACAGGTTATGGTAATTGGTTGTACATGCTTAAAACATTAACCAAAAATAAATAAGCTAAAAAGTATATATACATATATCTAACAGGTGTCTGTGTGTCACAAGGCCACACAGGCTTCTAGTCATGTGGATGATTATTCCTATTAAGCATAAGCCTCAACAGACAAGGACTATACCTTGCAGATCTTTATATCCATCAGGTCTAATGCAGGAGAGTCTAATAAACATTTGAAAGATGAATAAATGTGTTTCCTTAAAGGCCAGTCAGGTGGTCCATACTTCTTTGAGTTTCTTCAGATTGTTAGCACCTTGTTTTGTCCAAAGTAAACAGCATTTACTAATTGGCATAAGCGTTAAAAGAATGAAAGGGGAAAGTCTCCTTTGTCTTTCTCTTCAGGCTACCTGATTGTTCTAAATATTATGGAATATAATATATTCCATATGTTATTTTCCCATCAGCATGTTATGTCAGGAATTCAGGCAAACCAGATGTGCACTATGACCCAGCCATTTTACCCCTGAACTTTGTCTTTTCTCTGATCCGGCAACAATTTGTTAAAGAATACTTAATAATTATTACTCTGTTAAAATACTCTTTTAAAAAAAATAGGATGCTGGGAGAAAATGAAGAAACCCAGCTTGTATGAATTCTGTTCATATTTCTTTTCCCCCACTTTGTTTATGAAGAAGTTTGCTGTTTATTCATTTATGTATTTAGCCATACCATGTGGCTTGTGGAATTTTAGTTCCCTGACCAAGGATTGAACCCTGGCTACAGCAGTGAAAGCAGAGAGTCCTAGCCACTGGACCATCAGGGGATTCCCAGGAGCTTATAATTTATAATGGAGGACTCAAAGTGATGTACCATCACAAATCCAGTCCATGGGGATTTTTGATATCCTAACATTGGCTTTTAAAAAACTGAATGAATAGTTCAGTTCAGTTCAGTCGCTCAGTTGTGTCCAACTCTTTGCAACCCCATGAACTTCAGCACGACAGGCCTCCCTGACCATCACCAACTCCCAGAGTTTATCCAAACTCTTGTTTACTGAGTTGGTGATGCCATCTAACCATCTCATCCTCTGTTGTCCCCTTCTCCTCCTGCCTTCAATCTTTCTCAACATCAGGGTCTTTTCAAATCAAATACTATGTTTTTAATTATAAGCATGAGAAACTGACTCTGGCTTAGTTAGCAAAAGGAATTTGTGACATACTCTTGGTAGGCCCCAGAATCCAAAGGAAGGTGAAAGACAAAACTGAGGGCCATGCAGCCAGGAACACCCAAAATCACGCAGCACAGCTAACATATTCAGTCAAAACCGCACAGATATCACTATCGCAGTATATACACGGCAGTCTGCCCTGCAGATACAGCTATTGCTGCTAGAACCTCAGTCCCTGCTTCCCTAGAACTCTGTGTGGCCCTGAGGCTTCCTGTTGTCCTTGATTCTTTGCATCAGTAACTCAGAAGTTAAGGGCTGGCACCTGTAATCAGCAGAGCCTACATCATGTAAGCAGATTGAGACTGGGCAGTAACTAAAGATGCACAGAGAGTTTGAGCCACTGACCCCTGTAGTCCAGTCCTATTCATGCTAATTTTCCAAGAACTACCTCCTACTCTCCTACCTTTGCCCTTTCCAAGTTTAGAATCCCTATACCAGCTTAGCAATTTGCACATTCATTGCCAAAATTAACACAGTTGGGTGCATTCAGTTAAGAAGTCTAATAGGCAGATGTCCTTGGTAAATGTTTATTGGGCTATTTTTAGACAGCAGTGATGTATTCAATTAATATTTGTGAATGTAAAATAGAAAGCCCTAAGTGGTCATGACTGCAGTCTTCCAATATTCTTTTAAACTTCAAAACTAGCTCTTGAATAGAGTCTGTAAGTGCCTTGAGAAACCAATTAAAATCTTAATCCCTGTATGGAATGATTTTCTTTCTCTTCATTACTGTGCAGCCTTGCTGCTTGCTGATCCATCAGCAGCACTGTCAATGACAGTCCCTCTCTAATAACCTTTAATCCGTCTAACAGACTGAGCAATCAAACAGCACAGTGAAAATTTACTTGAGTTCAACAGTTTCTTGGTTACACTTACTAATTTTTTCAAAAAGCTTCTAAGAGGGTAAGTGGTGGCCAAGAATATGATATTGATTCATGAGTTGCTTGGCATGTAGCTACAAGTCTTAATTTCATGTACAAAGAAATGCTTTTAGCTGCAGGTACTTTTACATCTGTTCACAACACAGCAAACTTATCCTCTAAAATCCTAGCGATGAATTTATTGCTGAAGTTAAGAGACTTTTCAGTAAAACCCATCCATGTCAGTAAAATCTATAGACAATAAACAATTTTTTGCACATGCGATATTTCAAGAGACTAAACTGATTTAGACTCAATTTATGTTTGTCGAGCACAGACTGTGTGTCAAACACTGTTTAAGGCAAAATTACAAGCATTCTCTACACTGTTGCTGCAAACTCATAAGGGTAATAGATTAGATCCCACTTCACTGGTGAGGAAAACAAACTCGAGCCCCATGGGACTTACTGGAGAGCACAAGTGTAGTAGTTGGTAAACCCAGGGTTTGAGCCTGGCTCCTGATCTAAATCAGCTCTCTGCCTCAGTGGAACCATCCAGGGTGAGTAAGGGTTTCAGCATGACCGAGTGGTTAAGGTAGATTAAGCTCTAGGCAGAGATGTGTAACATCTAGCAATTCTCTGATTAAAATGCCATGGGGGCTTCCCTGGTGGTCCAATGATGATCTGCCTGCCAACACAGGAGACAGCAGGCCCAGGTCTGGGAAAATTCCACATGGCGTGAGGCAACTAAGCCTGTGCACCACAACTACTGCAGCCCGGGCACCATAGAGCCTGTGCTCTGCAATAAGAGAAGCCAGTGCAATGAAAAACCTGAGCACAGCGACAAAGACCCAGTGCAGCCAAAAAAAAAGTCATGGATTAAGCCAATGATGACCCCAATTGCTGGGATCTCACTGTGGCACTGCAGTTTGGCATCCTATTATTCAAAACTGAGTTGCAAGGAAGGACACCATCCAAAGCAAATGGGTGTTTCACCTGGTAAAAGGATGCCCCCAGATGATGGAGAATGGCTAAATAGAAACCTCCTCACATTTCACTGCATAGGTTTAGAAGGCAACAAAAATAAGCAAAATAAAAGCACATATAAAATAATGATGTAGAATGAAGTAAGTCAGACAGAGAAGGACAAATATATGACAGCCCTTCTATGTGGAATCTAAAAAGAAAAGATGCAAATGAACTTAAAAAACAGACACAGACTCGTAGACTTAGAGAATGAACTTGTGGTTGCTGGGGGAAGGAATGGGAGAAGGAGTAGTTAGGGAGTTTGGTATGTACATGTACACACTGCTATATTTAAAATGTATAACCAACAAGAACCTACTGTATAGCATATAGAACTGTGCCCAGTGTTATGTGGCAGGCTGGACAGGAGGGGAGTTTGGGAGAGAATGGATATATACATATGTGTGTGGCTGAGTCCATCACTGTTCACCTGAAACTATCACAACATTGTTAATTGGCTGTACCCCAGTGCAACATAGAAAGTTTAAAAAAAAATAATGATGTAGAAAATTGTCTTGCAATGTTTAATGACTACATGATTGGATAGTCTAGTGCTAGTGCATGTATCAGAGAAGGCAATGGCACCCCACTCCCGTACTCTTGCCTGGAAAATCCCATGGATGGAGGAGCCTGGTGGGCTGCAGTCCATGGGGTCGCTAAGAGTCGGACATGACTGAGCAACTTCCCTTTCACTTTTCACTTTCATGCACTGGAGAAGGAAATGGCAACCCACTCCAGTGTTCTTGCTTGGAGAATCCCAGGGACAGGGGAGCCTGGTGAGCTGCCATCTATAGGGTTGCACAGAGTCGGACATGACTGAAGTGACTTAGCAGGGCATGTATTTTGCAATCTTTTTTTCCTTATTTAATCTCATGATTCCTTGTCAACATAACTCTGGACTTGTTGATTGGATCCTAAAACTAGTCCAAGGGTGATTTAGCATGACTCCCAGAGCCATATGGGTAACAGATTACCAATTGCTCTGGTTCCATGACATGGAGTTCAGAATTACATCCAGCCCATACTGTCATAGTTTGGAGGGGTTAAAAGCAATGAACAAAGAGTTTATTTAGCAGTACAAGTACTATATTGGAGAAGGAAATGGCAACCCACTCCAGGGCTCTTGCCTGGGAAATCCCACGGACAGAGGAGTTTGGCAGGCTGCAGTCCATGGGGTCACAAAAGAGTCAGACATGACTTAGTGACTAAGCAAACAATGTGAGTACGGTATACTCCTGCAAATCCAGCATGGGTCCTGTGATTCCCTGATACCTGGGGTATACCTGGCCAGGGTGCAGTTGTCTCCAGCATGTACCCAAACAAGACCAAGACATCCTGGACTGCTTTAGCATTATGTATATGAGACTAGGTCTGACAGTCCTAATCTTTGAAAGGTCTGATGGGAGCCTCATTTGCTCAGACTTACCATCCCCAACTGTGTATCTATCTGCTGGTGTGGCCCCCTTGACGGGTTCTCAAGTAAAAGCACTTCTGACTGTTAATAGGAAATGAGAGTTGATATCTCTACTGCCCAGCTAATCTGTTCTGACTTCATGCTGCACCTTCAAATATGTAAACCTTGTTTGATTTACCCAAGTGTTGTCTGCTTCTGACTGTCCAATCAATGTGAGCCTATTATTCACATTTGTCAAGTTGGTGTGTGTGCAGAGCTAAATGTCTAAAATAATTCCCAGATCACTGATTTGCTGATTATAGACGCTTTGCAAAGGAGATGGGTAGATTTATAGTGAAACTGATACTCAGTTATGGTTCTTATCCTTACAAAATGTAATGAGTGAACCTTCAAGAAAAGATTTCTATCACGTCCATCTAAAATGAGTACTCTTTTAGACGTATCACATAATCTTAAACTAAGTTCTTCTAAATAACTCACATAGAAAGGAAAGTCTAGGGCAAAACAGACATCAAAATTTATGAAATGTGAAATGTGCTGTAAAGCAGTAAAGCTTCTAGAAGGAGAGTCTTCAGGTAGAAACAGAGTCTAATGTCTTTTTATATGTGATATTGTGATATGGAAGGAGAAAGCTTTCAAAAGTAATTTGAAAATAATTTGAAGATCTAGGTGTATGTCTGTAGGAATTAATAATCTCTGGCAAACATTTTTATCTGCAACATACAATGTTAAATTAACTTCCACTCAGCAGAAAGCTGCTCCTTCCACTGGGTTTACAGCTGATGGAGCCCTCACTCCATTTCCAACATCCATTTAACCATTTACCCTTATCTTTTNTTTGAAGATCTAGGTGTATGTCTGTAGGAATTAATAATCTCTGGCAAACATTTTTATCTGCAACATACAATGTTAAATTAACTTCCACTCAGCAGAAAGCTGCTCCTTCCACTGGGTTTACAGCTGATGGAGCCCTCACTCCATTTCCAACATCCATTTAACCATTTACCCTTATCTTTTACTGAGAAGTACTCCTTCCTTTTTATTTTATTGGCTTGCGGCTGTTTTCTCTCTGTGGATCTAGGCCAAATGGGGAAAAAATGAACAAGGTTATTATGTCTTTGAAAAATTTTTAAAAGGCTATATGACTCTTAACAGAGTCATATTTTCAAGGACCAAGTAAATTATTGGGGGATATTTTACTCTCTGTTACAAAACAGCTTCATAGAGTTTAGCTATTTTGAAGGTTAGTATAGAGATTTGGTAAGCTTTGTGTTTCATTAATTTTCTGATTTTTGTAATCCACTTCTATTTGTAGTAGAAAGTATTGAGTCACAAAAAGAATAACAATTCTTTCAGAAGCTCTCATGATGAGACAATGGGACTCCATTCATCAACCTTCTGGTTTCTACTCCCCTACTCCTTCAGTGGCCTTCCCATGCGGCTCAGTGGTAAAGACTCCCCCTGCTAAGCAGGACACTTGGATTTGATCTCTGGGTCAGGAAGATCCCCTGGAGAAGGAAAAGGCAGTCCACTCCAGTATTCTTGCCTGAAAAATCCCATGGACAGAGGAGCCTAGCAAGGCTACAGTCCATGGAGTTTGCAAAGAGTCAGACATGACTTGGTAACTAAACAACTCCTTCAGTTATAGATAATTAAATTAGCCAGCTTAATATTACCTCGGAATTATCAGTTAGGTCAGTTTTACCTTTTTAAATCTAGGGAGTAGATTTTATTTTTTAATATTTTAAACCCTGAAATGCCACATCCACAGAAAATCACACAGACCTTAAGTGGTACAGTTTAATGAATTTTCACACACTGGACACAACTATGGAGACCGTGCCAACTGAGAAAAAGAACACAACCAGAACACAGACTGTCTCCCTTGCGCCCTTACCCCATTCTCCTGACTTTGACACTGTAGACTACTTTTGCCTGTTTTTGAATTTATATAAAGGGAAACAAACAGCATGTATTCTTTTGCTTTGCTGTGCTTAGTCACTTAGTTGTATCTGACTCTTTGTGACCCCATGGACAGTAGCCAACCAGGCTCCTCTATCCATAGGGATTCTCCAGGCAAGGATACTGGAGTGAGTTGCCTTGCCCTTCTCTGGGGGATCTTCCCAACCCAAGAATCGAACCCAAGTCTCCCGCACTGTGGGCAGATTCTTTACTGTCTGAGCCATCAGGGAAGCCCATATATACATTTGGGTCTGGTTTATTTCACCTTTATTAAATTCGTCCATGTTGGTACATGTAACAATAGTGTGTTCATTCTCATTGAATATTATATGATTTATTTACATACTCTATTATTGATGACTTTGGGGTTGCTTTTCATTCAGGGCTATTATGAATAGTGCTGCTGTGAACATTCTTATACATGTCTTTGATGAACCTAGGTGTTCATTTCTGTTGGGGATTTATCTAGGAATTAATTGTCATAGATCTCATGTGGTATTGGCTATCTTTTCATTCTGGTAGGTTCAAAGGTATGTCGGAGCTGGCTCAGATCAGCTCTCAGGGACCAAAGGTTAAATTTGTAGTAATTTTGACAACTGGTTGTTAAAAATAACCATTATTAAAAATTAACTTATATGCACCAAAGAATTGATGCTTTTGACCTGTGGTGTTGGAGAAGACTCTTGAGAGTCCCTTGGACTGCAAGGAGATCCAACCAACCCATTCTGAAGGCAATCAACCCTGGGATTTCTTTGGAAGGAATGATGCTAAAGCTGAAACCAGTACTTTGGCCACCTCATGCGAAGAGCTGACTAATTGGAAAAGACTTTGATGCTGGGAGGGATTGGGGGCAGGAGGAGAAGGGGACGACAGAGGATGAGATGGCTGGATGGCATCACTGACTAGATGGACATGAGTCTGGGTGAACTCTGGGATTTGGTGATGGACAGGGAGGCCTGGCATGCTGGGATTCATGGGGTCGCAAAGAGTCGGACACGACTGAGTGACTGAACTGAACTGAAACATAAATAAGTTATATTAAAACAAAAGTACTCAAAATTTATCACCTCCTAATTACCGTACTACATTTAACTATCATTCTATGCTATTGAGTTTATTTATAGTAATTTTATCCATATGATAGAAATACTATATAATACATAATATTTATCATCTCTTTAGCAATATCTTCTAGGTAGTTTGAGATTGACCACAGTGGATTATTTATACTATGAAAACTGGGACATGCCACTAATCAGGGCTTGATTTATACAGACTTCAGAAAGTGATGGGGGAAATATTAATAATGCAGATTTAACTTAAAAGTTTCATGTATGTAGTTAGTATCTTGTGAATAGCTAAAAAAATTATCAAAGCATGGTTGAATTACAGCCTTAGATAAGGATGCAAAAGTTCAGCAAAAATCAGAAAGAATTCTGTAAGAACCAGTTGGCTGTATGGAATTTACAGTAAAGAGTATACACTGTATATTTTATTACTTGTCAATTTGTGATACACACACATACACACTTTTCCTCCTTCTAGAACCAGGATACTTCTGGTTATAGTGCTGTCACATCGTGAAGTAATGTTTTCTTTCCTTGATGACTAAGAAAGTTGAACACATTTTCATCAGTTTATTAATCAGTAGAGTATCTTTTTTTGTGTAAAGTCCCTATTAATTTTAAGTCATTTTTCTTCTGTGTTCATTTCTCTATTGATTTGTAGGAATTCTTTATGTATTCTTGATAAAAGTCCTTTACTGAACATACATATTGCATAGGTCTTCTAGCGGTGTTTTTTAAGTAGAGAAGTTCTTAATTTTCAGTTAGTATGGTCTTTGCTTTGTGGTTAGTGCTGTTCACATCCAGTTTTGAGAAATATTTGCAATCCCTGAGGTGACCATGTTTTCTTCTAGAAGCTTTGATGTTTTACTTTACACATTTAGATCTGCAATCTACTAGGAACTGATTTTTCTTTAAGGTATGAGGTAGAAGCTAAGATTAATTTGTGTGTGTATGCAGATGGACATCCAATAAGCTCAGAACCTTTGGTTGAAAAGATCATCTTTTCACCATTGTCTTTTAGTATTCCTTTGGTCATAGCCAAGGGACTGTCAGCCTGTAAGTCTTACAGTCCAGTTTTAAATCAAGGAAACACTGAATTTCGGCATTTGCCAACTATCTTAGCAATTCATCCAGAAGAGATTTTATTTCAGTTTGTTAGGGAACAATTTGTCTCACCTCCAATCAACAATGTTTATTGATTTTCACTGTAAACAAGACTCTGGCCTCTGAGAGCATAATCTCCTGCTCCCTGTGACCATCAGCTCTATACACAGTCCCTTTATTCTTTTATCTCTTTCTCAAGCACCTTGACCCTGAAAGTCATAAAATAAGAATTTCTGTCAACATGTATTTTTCTAGAGATTTGTCATTATGTCTTTTTGCTTTAAGTAACTTTCTTTCTTTCTTTATCTTTGGCTGATCTGGGTCTTCAGCGCTGTGTGGACTTTGCTCTAGCTGCAGTGAGGGGAAGCTACTCTGTAGTTCTGGTGTGTGGGCTTCTCATTGTGGCGGCCTCTCTTGTTGCAGAGCAGGGTCTCTAGGGTGTGTGAGCTTGGGTAGTTTTCGCATGTAGGCTCAGTAATTGTGGCCCACTGGCTCTAGAGCACAGGCTTAACAATTGTAGCACACAGGCTCAGTCGAGCCACTGTATGTGAGATATTTCCAGACCAGGGGTCAAACCTCTGTCTCCTGCATTGGTAGACACCACTGAGACACCAGGGAAGCTCTTTATCATTAGATCTTTTGATAACTTTGCAAATTACTTTCTCTCAAATATTTTTTTTATAAAATTAAAGTAAATTCTGATAACACATTCAGATTATCTGTTGAACAAGTCAATATTTACTTTATAAACTTGTGAGAAAGAGTATATTTGTCAGTAAAGACTGACTTTTTTTTTTTTTCAAAATAGGAAACAACAGATTTCCATGACAGAATGACAATTTGGTTATTCGAATTTACAGAACAAAACAACTTAGAATTAAAATAAATAAAATTCATTCAGGAAGAACATATGAATGAGAACATAATTTATTACATAAGTCAATTAATTTCTTAATTCTGTCATTGATTTTATTGTTCAGAAAGAAAGCAAAAGCTCCACATTGCAATTGCCATGTAATTGTGGATAGATTTTCTGTTCTTTCAGTTTGATTGTAAAATGTACCTAACCTTTCACTAGAGGGCATCTTTACTCCATTTGGTCTTTTGTAAAAATAAACAACAGCAACTAAAATTTTGCTTAATGTTGTCATATTACCTTTTAACCTCTCCTGATCCTAAGGAGATCCTAATCCTGATACTAAAAGAACTCTTAGAAACACACACACTATCTTTTTATTAACAATTCTATCATTAATAACTCTTACTATTATGAATAGTAATTTTCCTTTACCCTTCTAGGTTCTGTGATCAGACCCCTTGTAATAAAAGACAGATTAAAAACAGAAAAACACACAGAAGTTTTATTAACACATATATATCATATATAAATGGGAGATACCCAGGAAAACTGAGTAAAATACCCTGAAATGGCCCAATCCATCACTTGAAATACTATCTTCAGCTAAAGACAAAAGAAAGATGTTGGGGACTAGAGGGGGCCAGTTACGGGAGGTTATCAGGAAATACAGTAAACCGGGTAATGTTGTTATGCAGATTTAAGCCAACACCTTCTTCATGGATGAGTTTTGTGATTTAGAGTCATTCTCTTCCTGGCACAGAGAGAAAGACACAGTAATCAATGGAGATTTCCTTAGAAAAGGGTACATTCAGCTCTTTTTTTGGACCTTCTCCTGTGCCTGCTGTTTCTTAAAAAAAATAATAATAATAATCAGTTCAAAATAATCCGTATGCCAAAGAGGTATGTTTTGGAGTGGCGTATTCTGCTACTTTTCATTCCATCCTTTGAAAGTTCCCTGCTAAGTTTCACAGTCTTTGTGAAGTTGGTAGTCTCAATGAACTAGTCTCTTAGTACTGAGAATAGGTCAGTTCAATTACAGAGTTGTGTCTCACTTCAGAAGGTGGTGTAAGGGAGGAAAAATAATTTCCCCTCTATCCTCCCAGGTTGTTGGCTGAGACCCACCTGTAATAAAAAGAGTAATAGGAGATAAACAAATGTAATTATATGGGAGTCCCCTCACACCAGCCCACCCCCACACACA